>CAUYRH010040906.1:0-19596 GCA_963574655.1 Perodicticus potto
TTTTCTGTTGATTCCACCTCATGATTATTTTTCACTGTTGCCTAGTACTGTCCTCAGAGGTGTGGAAGTGTCTCTCCCATACCAGACCCTGGCAGGATCACTCTGTTGTTGCTGGATCTTTGTAGAGAGTGACCCTGTGTATCACCATCATTATATGTCTTTTTGATTAGGGACATACTAGTGCATGTGAAGAGGTATTTCATTGTAGTTTTGATGTGAATTTCCCTGACGGTTAATGACACTAAGCTCCCTGTTTTGTGCTTATTGGCCATTTGTATACATCTTCTTTGCCCAAATATATGTTCACAATTTTTGCTCATTTTTTAAATTGGATTACTTTCTTATTATTTAATTGTAAGAGTTCTTTATATAATCTATCTATAAGTCCCTTATTCAATATGTCATTTACAAATAATGTCTCTAATTCTGTAGGTTGTCTTTTCACTGTCTTGATGGTGACCTTTGAAACATAAAAGTTTTAAATTTTTATGAAGTCCAATTTATCTATTTTTTTTTCTTTCATTGCCTGATCTCCTGTAGCTGTCCTGCTCAGTAGAATTTACCACTGCTTTCATCAACCTCCCACCCGACATCCAACCTATGCCAGTCTTTCCCATAGCACTCCAAGTCAGGCAAGGCAGAAACTAGCCTCTCGGATTATAAACAAGTTCCACTTTTTTCCTCACATCTGAGGGTGTAACTGGGAATTGGGTAGCTTCCTCCTGATCTGGTTGTACTGTGGGAGGGGATGGGGCCAGGATGAACAAAATATTTCCTACTGTTAAGAGTGTGGCTTCTTCTTGGTTGGGGCTTCTCTTGGTTGCTATAGATCCTTAACCGGCTTCCAGAGTTCCCACAAACCTTCTGTAATCCTCTTACTGTTGTTTGCTTAGTGCCTCCATGGGGGAACGGGAGCCCACAGCTTCTTCCTTGTCCATCTAGCTGACAGCCCTGTTTTTGCCATACTGAAGGCTCCAGCTGCTGTGTGTGTGGCTTGTACTCTGTGGGGCAGTTCTGCTGCACCTGATGTGGCTGGGAATGCAGCATCTGGGGCTTGGGTAGGTTGGAATGGTCAAGGTGGCTCACTCACTGCCTGTTGGTCAGAAGCTCAGCTGCGCTGTCCACTGGAGCACTTACAGGTGACCTGTCCATGTGACCTGGGTCTGTCACAGCATGGTGGCTGAATTCCAAGAGCTAGTGCTCCAGGCGAGAGCATTCCATGAGGGAAACGTCAGATGCTGTCATTCTTCCTTAAGGATGGGCCCACCGCCTGCCTTTCCATAGGTTACCACTAGCAAAGGGAAGCTCATTCTTTTCCATCAGCAGGTTATACTTGGATGCAGATGAGTTAAAGATGTGAGAAGACCAAATTTAGTGTTTTTCAACATTTTATAAGGTAGACCTTTAGATAAAATTATATTAAAAACAATCTTTTAAAACTTTTCTTTCTTTTTTTTTTTTAAACGTTTCAAAGATAAAAAAAAAACAACAACCTTTCTTTCAGTTAAATCTTACCTGGAAGCCTAATAAACAAAACAGAAAAGTTAAAGAGTATTATTTTTTTAGACAGAGGTGGGGGATCTTCAGCCATCTCTGACAAATGTGCAGCTGGGGTGCCCACTGTGGGCCACATAAGAAGCTGCAGAACCTCTCAGAGTTAAAACCTCTCGACTTATACGTTGTTAAGATTACTCTCATGAAGATATGGATGTAATATGTCCACACTAAAAGCACCTGTTGTTCAGTGCCTTCCTGCAGAACTTCTGAAACGTGGCCCCTCTTTCTGTGGCCAGGAGAGCTGAGGGTGACTGCTCGTCACCTCTCCTGTGCTCTGGCCTTTTCTGGGAGTTCCCACATGGCTTTTAGGCTGCCTTGGGTCTTCCCCCACTTTGAAGGGGGCCTCACCAGGCTCTGTCGTAGCTTCCTTCACTACTTCTGAACCAGGTGAAGTCACACCTGCTTTTATATCCTTTTTCTCTTCCACTGACCTTATATGAAGTGGGAGCAAACATTTTCCATGTTCATCTTTCTCTATTACTAAGGCCACGAGGTAGTGCTTGTTTGTAAAAGCACAGTTTTTACTTATTTGTTTGTTTTCAACAGTCTTTGAGTCTTATTACAGCTCTGCTACCTTAGCCCTTGACACAGGCCTCGAGAGGCTGAACAGGACACAGCTGACTGTGACTTCCCAGCATGTACTTTAGAGTTCCTTCTTTTTGCCCTCATCCCTCACCCTAACCCTAAACCCTCACCCCAACCCTCACCCTTGCCTTCACCCTCACTCCCACTCTCCCCCGCATGTCCACCCCCACCCTTACCCCAACCCTCACCCCCACTTCTACCCTCACCCTCACCCCACCCTCACCCCTACCTCTACCCTCCCCCTCACCCCACCCCCACCCTTACCCCCACTCTCACCCTCACCCCACCCCCACCTCCACTCTTCCCCCTCCCCCTCCCCCAACACTCCCCCTCACCCCAACCCTAACCAAGGCGGTATCTCCTGTACCTCTCTACCTCCACTCTCTCCCCTCAGGAATTTCCTTCCCAATCTTTCCTCCCTATAAAGAATGGCTTTTATTTGCCCAATGTTCAAGGTGGCTTAGTTTTTCCAGACAGAGCTCCATGCAAGCTGCTCACCAGATGCTCCCATGTCACTCCCTGGGCTCCAGCAGAAGGATCAGGGTGGCAGGACCCTGCTAGTCCTTTAGCCGTGCTCAGGCAGATCTGAATTTATCAGGCCTGACCCCTGGGATGTGGCTCTGGAACCTGCCTCAGGTGTGAATTTTGTCCTATTACCGGTACTTATTGTCTGGAAGTAGTTTCTTTAGCTGGTGTTGCACATGGTGACAGAGGTAAACACATCCGTTTCCAAAAAACTTTTGTAAATGGTGAGGTGACACCTGCCTAGAATGGGGTGGGATGAGACAAGGTAGTCCAGTCACACCTGTCCAAGGCATGTGGCAGTAAGAGGGTGGGAAAATCGTGCAATTATTTGATACATATGCTGCTACTTACACGTCCCCATCCATAACAGACATCTCTGATCTGTCATAATATTTTTCTTGTCAAGCACAAACTTGGCCTCCACTTCTCTCTCATCTTAGGACCGTAGCAACAACATGCCATGAAGTTTGGCATATGAAGTAAATCTTATTTTCTATTTCTGAAGTATAATGAAGATGGATTTGCTTTTTCAGAGTGAAAAGGATAAGGGAATGTCTGATTAGAACGGTGAGAGGAAGAGGAGGAAGCAGGAGAGATACGAGGACTATATGAAGACAGAGGTGGCTGGAAGGGGTTAAAAATCACCAGGAGTTAATGAGGGAAATGCCCCAGCTGAAGGGAACAAGTACAGTTAAGAACCTAGGCCTGGAAGAGTGGATGTTTTGGAACCCTGTGGACAGAGCAGCTAGGATAACAACTATAACCTAAAGCCTTTGCCTTGGGCCCTAGCCAAGAAAAAAGAAATTCCCCAGGGCTTGCAGGGGCTGAACATGCTCACACGCATGTTCTGAGTGAGAAGAGAAGTTTGTCAATGCTCCAGCTTATACGCAGAAATATCTCGCTTGGAACAAAAAGCAATTTCTTCTCTTCAGTAAGGATTCTTAGAGCTTTCCCATGAGGGAAGTTTTCAATTTCAAATTCCAGGGAGATGTTACCTCTGTCTCAAGAAGTGGGATCAATGGGTTGGGGTGAGGAGGGAGAGCTATCCACCTGGAGGGCAGGGCTTTGAGAGATATCCCCAGACACCTGCAAAAGGAGGGAAGCCCGTAAGAAAGAGTACAGGACAGACTTTTGGTGTTTGCTGAAAAAAATGCATCACTTGTAATTTTACTCAGTTACCCATAAAGTGTACTACAGAATTGCCTCACACATCTACAAGTGTGCTTGTGTGCATGAATCGGATTGCAGGGGACCCAGCAGGGTTGGGTGCAAATGCTCCCACAGTAGGGCTCTGCACATGGATCCACAGGTGGTTTCTAGAGCAAAAATAGCTCCCTAAGTCCATACCTCTTGGCTACAAGTTTCTCCTAATGGGATGTTATGAGACACCAGCTGAAGGACTTGCAGTCTGGGGGGATCCCTGGGATAGTTGCATTTTGTCACCGTGGAGTGTGAGATGCTCATTCTTTCCCGACTCACCAAAGGGTGCCACTTCTGCCACCTCCCTCCTGTCTGTTCCAGACCCCATGAAGTTTGATGCCTGCTTTTCCACTTTCTTTCCCATTTAAGCTTTGGTTTTGCAATATTTTGGCTCACATGATACAATGACTTAGGCTAAGAATAGCTTCTGTCTAACTGGGTTAGGCAGATTCCAGGGAGCTTTTAAACTGGTCACTGCTGGTATTTTAATAATGCATTGAAAAGAGAGGACAGTGGGGTGAAGGTTTATGTTAATCCAGTTAATTAACTGAGTGCTGTAGAGAGACTTTCTTCTTTTTTTCTTTCACTGTTTCTGACATGAAAGGGAAATCTGCCTTTGCCGGTAAAGTGTGTGACTGATTTGCTGAGTCTCTCTGATTCAACACCCATAACCTCTCACACTTCACTTCCTTCCTCTTTATTCTGCCTAAACTATGTCAGGTTTTTATTACCTCTTACCTGGTCCCTTACATATTCTCAAAAGATCTCCTTTTTCATCCTTTCAGGTAATTTTACAAACTCTGTCAGGTAATTATTCTAAAACCATAACTTTTTTTAGTTTTATTTTATTTCTAATTGACATAATAATTGTACACATTTATGGGATAGAGTGTGATGTTTTGACACTTGTATACATTGTGTAATGATCAAATCAATGTAATTGGTATATCCATCATCTCCAACATTTATCATTTCTTTGTGGTAAAACTATTCAAGGGTGTCTCTTCTAGCTATTTTGAAATAGATAATGTTTGACTGTATCAACCTGCTGTATAATGGCACACCTGTACTTATTCCTCCCGTCTGACTGGGACCTGGTGCTCATTGATCAACCCCTCCTTGTGCCTTCCTTCCAAGCACCTTCCCTAGTGTGGTAACCACTATCCTACTCTCTGTGCCTATGAGATCTATTCTTTAACATTCCACATTTAAGTGAGATTCCACATTAGTGAGATGCAGTGTTTGCCTTTCTGGGCCTGTTAATAATTTAATGGGACATCTCAAGCAACTGGAAAAGGAAGAACTTTCCAACCCCAAACACAGAAGAAGAATAGAGATAACTAAAATTAGAGCAGAACTAAATGAAATCAAAAACAAAAAAAATTATTCAAAAGATCAATGAATCAAAAAGTTGGTTTTTTGAAAAATTCAACGAAATTGATAATCTAACCAAAAATAGAAAATTAAAATCCCTAATATCATTAATCAGAAATGACAAAGACAAAACAACAACAGACACCTCAGAAATTCAAAGAATCCTTAATGAATACTACAAACTCTATTCTCAGAAATATGAAAATCTGAAAGAAATTGACCAGTACTTGGAAGCATGCCACCTTCCTAGACTTAGCCAGAAAGAATTGGAAATGCTGAACAGACCTATATCAAGTACTGAAATAAAATCAACTATACAAAATCTCCCAAAAAAGAAGAATCCAGGACCAGATGGTTTCACATCAGAATTCTACCAAACCTTTAAAGAGGAACTAGTACCTATATTACTCAACCTTTTCCAAAATATAGAAAAAGAAGGAACACTTCCCAACACATTCTGTGTAGCAAATATCTCCCTGATCCCCAAACCTTGAAAAGACCCATAAAGAAAAGAAAATTATAGACCAATATCCTTAACGAATATAGATACAAAAATATTCAATAAGATCCTAGCAAACAGAATCTAGCAACACATCAAACGAATTATACATCATGACCAAGTGGTTTTTATCCCAGGGTCTCAAGGTTGGTTCAATATACGTAAATCTATAAATATAATACATCACATAAAAAAATTAAAAAACAAAGACCATGTGATTCTCACAATCAATACAGAAAATGCTTTTGACAATATCCAGCATCCTTTCATGATCAGAACACTTAAGAAAATTGGTATAGAAGGGACTTTTATTAAACTGATAGAGGCCATCTACAGCAAACCCACTGCCAATATCATATTGAATAGAGTAAAATTGAAAACATTTCCACTCAGATCAGGAACCAGGCCAGGTTGCCCATTGTCTCCACTGCTTTTTAACATTGTAATGGAAGTCTTAGCCATTGCAATCAGGCAAGAGAAGGCGACCAAGGGTATGCAAATAGGGTGAGAGGAGATCTAACATTCACTCTACACAGATGATATGATTTTATACCTGGAAAACCCCAGGAACTCAACTACAAAATTCTTAGAAGTGATCTAGGAATACAGTAGCATCTCAGAATACAAAATCAATACTCACACATGAATAGTTTTTATATATACTAATAACAGTCAAGCTGAAAAAACAGTCAAGGATTCTCTTCCTTTTATAGTAGTGCCAAAGAAGATGAAAAGTCTGGGAATTTACCTACCAAAGGACGTGAAAGATCTCTATAAAGAGAACTATGAAACAATGAGAAAAGGAATAGCTGAAGATGTTAACAAATGGACAAATAGCCAATGCTCATGGCTGGGAAGAGTCAACATTGTTAAAATGTCCATATTACCCAAACAATATACAAATTTAATGAAATCCCTATTCAAATCCCAACACCATACTTTGAAAAAAGTGGAAAAACTAGTCCTTCGTTTTGTTTGGAACCAGACAAAAACTGATATAGGCAAGGTAATTCTTAGTAATAAAAACAATGCCAGAGGCTGGGTATAGTGGCTTACACCTGTAATCCTAGCATCCTGGGAGGCCGAAGTGGATGGACTCCTGAGCTCACAGGTTTAAGACCAGCTGGAGCCAGAGTGAGACCTCATCTCTAATAAAAATAGCCTGGCATTGTGGCGGACACTTTGGGAGGCTGAGGCAAGAGAATCACTTGAGTCCAAGAGTTTGAGGTTGCTGTGAGCTATGATGCCATGGCACTTTGCTGGGGGTGACAAAGTGAGACTCTGTCTCAAAAAAAACGCCCTAGGCATCACTCAACCAGACTTTAGGTTATGTTACAAGTTCACAATGACCAAAACAGCATGGTATTGGCACAAAAATAGAGTCATAGATATATGGAACTGAATAGAAAGCCAAGAGATGAAACCAATCTCTTATAGCCATCTAATCTTTGATAAGCCAAACAAAAGCATATCCTTGGGAAAAGAACCCACATTCAATTAATGGTGCTGGGAGAGCTGGATAACCACATGTAAAAGACTGAAACTGGACCCACACCTTTCACCACTTACAAAAATTGACTCGCAATGGATAAAAGATTTCAATCTAAGACATGAAATGATAACAATCCTAGAAGAAAGTGTGGAAAAAACTCTTGAGGATATTGGCCTGAGGAAAGATTTTATGAAGAAGACTTCAGCAGCAATTACAACACCAGAAATAGACAAATGAGACTTATTTAAAATGAAAAGCTTTTGCACAGTTAAGGACACAACAATTAAAGCAAATAGACAATCTTCAGAATGGGAAAATATATTTGCATATTATGAATCTGACAAAGCCTTGATAACTAGGATCTATAGAGAACTCAAATTAATCAACAAAAGAAGAGCAAACAATCCCATCTATCACTTGAGCAAGAGACGTGAACAGAATCTTCTCTGAGAAAGATAGATGAATGGCCAACAAACATAAGAAGAGATGTTCATCATCCCTAATAATCAGAGAAATGAAAATCAAAACCAACCTAACCCCAAAGAGAATAGCCCACATCACAAAGTCTCAGAGTTGCAGATGCTAGCATGGGTTTGGAGAGAGAGGGACACTTTTACACTGTTGGTAGGACTGAAAACTAATACAGCCCCTTTGGAAAGAAGTATGAAGAGTCCTCAAAGAAATCAAATTAGACCTCCCATTTGCCCCGTAATCCCATTACTAGGCATCTACCCAGAAGGAAAAACATCATTTTATCATAAAGACATTTGCACTAGAATACTTACTGCAACTCAGCTGACAATTGCCAAGATGCAGAAACAACCTAAATGCCCATCCACTCAGGAATGGATTAACAAGCCGTGGTATATGCATACCATGCCGTACTATTCAGCCGTAAGAAAAGAAAGATGGTGACTTGGTATCTTTTGTATTAACCTGGATGGAACTGAAACACATTCTTCTTAGTTTAAAGTCTCATAAGAATGGAAAAGCAAGTATCCAAAATACTCAATTTTATTATGAATCCACTAGACAATCTAACACATGCCCATATGGGAGAAAAACTTAATTCTATTCAAGTTGGGGGGAAGGGGAACAAGGGAGGGGACAGAGCATTGGTGTGTTCCTATTTAAAGGGCACAAGGGGGGGTGTACGACACACCTTTTAGGAGCAGGACACAACTATAAGAAGGACTCTACCTAACAAATTAAAAACTTGTGACCTTGTTTGTACTCTCACAACAACTTGAAATAATAATAAAAAAGAATGGACTTCAGGTAATAAAAATGCATCCAAATGTGTTCATTCATTGTAACCATTGCATCCTACCTAATGTAAGATGTTAATGATAGGGGAAAGTGGGTGCAGGATATATGGGAACTCTTTAGACTACCTTCATAATTTATTTATAGGTCTCAAACTGTCCTAAAATGAAATGTTCACTTTTTAAAAAATGCCTGCCCTTTGAGCCAAAAATTCCATTTTGGGAAATCTACCCTGAGGAAATAAATGAAGATATAAACACAGAATAAGTTACATACCTGAAGTTTGTAATAGTTAAAACTGGAAATAGTGTCAGGGGTCCAACAACAAGAGACAAGAGCAGTGAGTGATGATAGAACCCCACAGTCCAATGAAGATTATCCATCTTTTAAAAAGGGGGTTTCGGATGTGCATGTTGCTGATATTTACTATACTTAATTTTAACTGCAAAATAACAATGTTAATCCATATTTGAAAATACTTGTATAGTAAAACACAGAGAAATAGAAAGACCTCAAAGATTACATACAAGGTTTTAACTGAGGCTCTCTTCATTTGGGGAATGTTCTGGTTTTCTGTAGTGAGCACAGTGAAATCCACAGGAAGGAAACAGACAAGCCAAGTTGAACTAGCTGAGGTTGCAACTCACATCCATTCCAATGGGTCATGGCTGAAGCTTGATTGCCACTGCCTGTGCTTTAAATGTTGTTAGGAACATTTAAAATCACTTCTGCAATAAGAGAACAAGTATACTCATTTTAAAAAATCATTACAGTATTCAGTTCTGTGAAAACTCCCCCAACACATTCAAGATAAAATTTTATTTGTGAACATTCCATGCAACAAGCCAGGAGAACTGGGGGGACGGAGGGACAACTGCACATCCCTGCAGGAGCCAGGGTTCTCAGGGATATCCCCACCACTTCCACCCCCTCCTTGACCCCACTCTCACCAACACTTTCAGTTTCTTTCCCCAAAAAGAAAGAAGCCACATCAGAGAAGCCAGGGATTCAGCCATCTCTGGACAACACTAGAACCTCTTCGCTAAAAAAAATAGTTGAGCTGGCCATTCCTGGCCTTAACCCTGTGACAGATACGTTTTCTACATCCTTTCACCAGGGAAAAGATTTTGCGATGGGAAAAAAGATGCCAGGGAATCTTTCAGTGGAATTCTAGCTGTTGCCCAGCAGACCCTCCAGGACTTGTCTGATTCTATGCAGGTGCTCACCTGTGACTGTCTGTAGCTGAGCCATCAGGCAACTCTACAGAAACAGAAGTTAATTCATGAAGGGCTTCTGCTGATACAGGATGTTTTCTGTCCATGGAAATGCAAAAGGTGTTCCGAGCAATGCAATCAGTTTTGTGCAATGAAGAATACAAATACGGGACCTGACCCTCTCCTTAATTAACAATTAAATAAATTTGTCTGGCGCTGTGGCTCACATCAGTAATCTTAGAGCTCTAGGAGGTCAAGGCAGGTGGCTTGCTTGAGCTCAGAAGTTCAAGACCGGCCTGAGCAAGAGCAAGACACCATCTCTACTAAAAATAGAAAAATTAGGCCAGCATGGTGGTAGGCATCTGTAGAACTATCTACTCAGGAGGCTGGGGTAAGAAGATCACTTGAGCCCATGAGTTTGAGTTTGCTGTGAGCTACAACACCACAGCGCTCTACTCAGGGAGACAGAGTAAGATTCTGTCTCAAAAAAAAAAAAATCTTTGCCATATGTTCATTTTATATTTATATGAGAGTCATGATTCTACCTTTTTTCTTTTCTTTTTTGGAGACAGAGTCTCAAGCTGTCACCCTGGGTAGGATGCCATTGGCATCCTCATAGCTCACAGCAACCTCCAACTCAGGCTCAAGCGATTCTCTTGCCTCAGTTTTTTCTATTTTTAGTAGAGATGGGGGTCTCACTTTTGTTCCGACTGGTCTCGAACTGGTGAGCTCAAGCAATCCATCCCCTTAAGCCCCCCAGAGTGTGTGATTACAGGCGTGATTCGACATTTTAAAAAACAAAGCTTCAGCAGTTTTAAAAGTCTCACCAAGGTACCTCATGGATTTGCCCACCAGAGCCAGGGAAACCACATCGTGCCTCAGGGCACTTCACAAGCTGCTGGGGCTGAGATCCTCTTTTTCCTCGTTCCCAGGATGAGTTCAAAGCAGCCACAGAACTTTAATTTTATTCACTGTTTCTCTGGCTTTATTTTTCTAATCTTTACTGACTCTATGTTTATGTTTTGAGTTCTGGTTCATGCCTGACTATTCCCTGTTCTTGACAAAAACAGTTTGAAAATGTGGTTTTACAGTCTGACCATTTAGTAATCCCTGCAGACCGATGACAGAGAGCTCATGGCTTTCCTTTCTTGTTTCTTTTATTGTTGTTTTTGTAGTTTCTGGCCGGGGCTGGGTTTGAACCCGCCACCTCTGGTATATGGGGCCGGCACCCTTCTCCTTTGAGCCACAGGCGCCACCCCCCTTTTCTTGTTTCTTTCGAGCTCAAGTCAATTAAGAACTTATTGTCGGGCGGCACCTGTGGCTCAAAGGAGTGAGGTGCCGGCTCCATATGCCGGAGGTGGCGAGTTCAAACCCAGCCCCTGCCAAAAACGGCAAAAAAAAAAAAAAAAGAAAGAAAAAAAACTAATTTACTGTCCACCAGGAAGAACAGTTCTTTGAGATTTGAGATTGTGTTTCTGTGTTTCCTTTTGGCCTATGTCTGAAGTTGCAAGACTGAAGCCAGAATCTACGTGTCCGTGATCCACGTATCTTTGAGAAAAACCTGAATCACTTCTTGTGTGAGTGTGAAATATATCAATTAATTAGATTATAATGTCTCTGAAATTAAAGGAACTTTGTTCTGGTTAGCATATAGAAAAAAATAAGTACTTATAAACTAGTATTTCTAACTTGTGATAACATCTTAAGCTTTAAAAAAAATCAATCATATAGACACTGCTAACTCAGAAACATTTTATAAATCAATCACATAATTAAGATAAATCTCAGGCAGCGCCTGTGGCTCAGTGAGTAGGGCGCCGGCTCCATAAACAGAGGGTGGCAGGTTCAAACCCAGCCCCATCCAAACTGCAAGAAAAAAATAGCCAGGCGTTGTGGTAGGCGCCTGTAGTCCCAGCTATTCGGGAGGCTGAGGCAAGAGAATCACCTAAGCCCAAGAGCTGGAGGTTGCTGTGACCTGTGACACCATGGCACTCTACTGAGGGTGACAAAGTGACAAAAAGATAAATCTCTAGGAAATCAGGTTAGCTTAATAATTTTCACTTTAAGGAAAGCAGGTAGGTCTGGGCGGCATCTGTGGCTCAGCGAGTAGGGCGCTGGCCCCATACACCAAAGGTGGCGGGTTCAAACCCGGCCTTGGCCAAACTGCGAAACAGAAAAATAGCTGGGCGTTGTGACGGGCGCCTATGGTCCCAACTACTCAGGAGGCCAAGGCAAGAGAATCGCCTAAGCCCAAGAGTTGGAGTTGGAGCTGTGTGACGCCATGGCACTCTACCAAGGGCAATAAAGTGAGAATCTGTCTCTACAAAAAAAAAAAAAAAAAAAAGCAGATAGGTCTTTTCTTTGATTTACCAGTGTTAAGTATAATGCAAGTGCATATTCCACTTGATTTGATCTCTAATGGGAAAAAGATCAGTCTGGACTTCCTAAATAGTTCATTTATCAAAAAGCTAGCATTAGTACTGTTACTATTACGAAAACTGAAAATTGATATTACTCTAAGTTGAATCATTATTCAGACGCATTTGTCACATCAACCTTTGTTTTGTAATATATCAGATTAAATAAATTTCTAAGATCTTTAGACTACTTCAAAGATAGAACTGATACTGAATGGAGGTAACTATTGCATAATCATTGGATACCCAGGTAAGTTTCTAAATAAGCTACATACTAAAACACAAATTACTAAGCCTAATTTCAAATTTACATGCTTTTGCTTATTTTTCTATGCTGCACAAAGGCTATATCTTTGGGTCACATTAATAAATGTGTTCATTTTTCTTCTTTTATGAGTCAGAGGCATGTATGGGTGTGGAAGTGTGTGGATGCGTGATCATATACCTTACTAGTCTACAGAAATGCTTACTGGGTCAGTTCTGAAGTTTCTGCCCACCTCCCAGTTTTTTCTGTGAAACAGAAGTTGGCTGCTTTAAGCAAAAGTTATCATTAATACAGGTGGTTGATGCTATCTATACACAAAGAAATAATGACAAAGAAATACAACTGAGTGTGCTTTTGTTGTATGAGGCGATGAAGAGCAGTTTTATTCCAGAATGTGAAAGAGTGCAGTGAAAAACCAAAACAGTGAATTTTATTTTCTTGGTTTACAATACCTGATTCTAAAAAGAAACCAAGTGGCAAATTCACTCACTTCTGATGGGATTGCTGCCCTGGCTTACTGATTCTGCCTTCGTCCATGGCATGGAAGGAAGAGTATTTTTCTTATCATATACACTGTCTGGACAGCAGATAGTCTGTGTCTTATCAGAAAAAATGTTATGCCTTATGCTGACTTTATTATGTCCTTAATTATTTAAAAGAAAAACACACACATTCTAAACTTCACTGGTAAAAGAGGTGAAGTTCTTCAAAATCACATCAACTTCTAACTTACTTTAAACTTTTTTTATTACTAAAAGGATGGGCAAGAATGGTTCGCTTATGATGATCTCTGAATCAAGTGCCCATATCTTCTCTGACATCTCTTTCGATTTTTCCTTCCTGAGATCAGATCCCAAATAGAGAAACAGTAAAAGAAAACCTTTTTATCTTTAACTGAAGCATTCTCTGAAACTTTCCAGAAGGGCCCTGGAAATTCACAATGATTTGTTCTTTCACTTTATGGAACAAGAGCAAGGGATGCCCGAAGTTATGTTTGTTATTCTTTAATTGGCGTCTGAACAAACGCTCAGCCCTCCCTAAGTTAGGTTTGTATCAGTAAACTGTCACTAATATAAATATTTCAGACTCTGCACACTTTAAGGGAAGGCCCTGAAGGTTTGTCAGAACCCTTGCACTCCGCTGAATGTTTCACCCTTAGGGAAACACTGATCGTGAAATAGTTCATTCCCCGTGGAAATAACCCTCCTGTACTTTTGATTATCGGTTGCTGTAATAAATTAATGACAGTTCTTGTCATCTACAAATAGCTTTTCATATCCTCTCCTGCACATCTGGAAGCTCTGCTGGAAGTTACAGGTGGATGCTGCACCTTCCACAAGGGGCAGCCTCTGGGCTTCACAATAAGGACCGTTCAGGGACCCTGAGCTGCTGATGCTTCAGTGAATCACCTCTTGGGGGCAGACACCAGAGCTGGCCTCACATAGGCCGCTTTCATTCCATCCACCAGGTGGAGTTGTGGTCCCTAGGGCTCTATGTTCAAAGCAGAACTTTCCTGGTCAGTAGATTGCTGACCGGGATCCAGAGAATAGGAATTAACTACACAAAACTGAATAAGGCAATGCTATTACAGTTATTTTTTCAAATATTGCTGATGGTTCTTTAGCTGATGGTTCTTTCACTTTTAAATCTCTGAGGAAACCCTTTCTCTTCTCTCTTAAGCTACAATTCAGTAGACTTTGCTTAACATTTTTAAATAGTATCTGATTATCACTGATCCTCCAGAATTCAAAATTATTATATTATACTTAGTCTTCTTAACTTTGCATGGAAATATAATTATTTGCATAGGTTCAATGAGGAACTTTTCTCGTGTTTACTAGGATAAAATACCGTTTGCATAATAAGGGTCATACTTGAAAATGATTCTCATTTAATCAGGTATGATATGCCACTTTATATGCAAGATCAATGCCACAGGAGAACATGCCTGGCCTGGGAACAGTCCCAGCCTCACAAGTGGTAGGGAAGGTAGCTTCCTGCGGGTCAGAAGTATCACCCAATTTAGGAGCCTTGGAGAAGAAAGGAAGGCATCCCGAGTTATAGACACACAGGTGGGACCTAATGGCAGCTGCTCCTTAAACTTGGTTTCTTAACAGATAAAAGAGGCTTGCAAAAATCTCAGCTTAGTTTCCTTATACAAATGTCCAGACAGAAGCTATTTCCAAGGCTTTGGCAGTTCAATGCTGCCCTGCTCTCTTAGATTTGAGCGTTAACCCAAGGAGGCCTATAAAGGCATAAATGTTCTCACTGCACCTACATAAATAACCAGGCCAGACCTAATGAGACCCATCATTTTGTGATCAAGAATAATTTGGAGGGGAAGGATTGGTGTGCTCCCACTTAATGGGGACAATGTAGGGGTAAATGGCACACCTCTTGGGTGTGGGACACAACTACAAGAGGGACTCTACCTAACAGATGCAAACGTTTGTACCCTCACATTCACCTGAAATTTTTTTTTAAAAAGAATAATTTTTGGAGATTATAATGACCCTGGGGGAAGGAAAGTAATACTGTTCAATGATGAGGCTTTAAATGGGCACAAAATCATTGAGTGTCCTTTTGATGGAATTCTGGGTGTCGTCTAGAGCACCCTCTGGGGATACGAACCTTATTGTCTGGGGCAGAGTTGCCCGGTGATTCTGTAGAGACAGTGTCAGACTGTGCAGGGCTGCCTGTGTCTCCTGTCCTAGTGAAACATGTAATTATTGTCCAACGCAACGCTCTGGAATCTTGTCCAGTGGACCCATAGCCCCCAACCCCTAGGCTGACGCTGCCGGTTTGTGCCTGTTAGGAACTGGGCCACGTAGCAGGGGGTAAGCGGTGGGAGAAGGAAGCGTCTCGGCTGTATTTGCAGCCTCCCCATCTGTTGCATGGCCCCTGAGCTTCGCCTCCTGTCACGTCCACGGTGCCATCAGATTCTCAAAGGATCGAACCCCACTGTAACTGCGCATTCAAGGGATCGAGGTGGCATGCTCCTTCTGAAAACCCAGTGTTCCCATCCTTGTCTGTGGAAAAATTGTCTTCCACCAAACCGGTCCCTGGTGCCAAAGACACTGAGGGGCCTCTGCAAATCCAGCTCTCATTAAACCACCTGCGGCAGGAGGTACCTCATTAATTAGTTAAATAAAATGAGTTGCTTTTCCGTTTGCGTAAGATGTATGTATGAGGGCTATCCGGAAGGAATCCAGCTACATAATATGAGAAATAGAGACATCCACGTGCACATGGCTTTCGGACAGCCCGCGTACTGCTAGGTTGATGGTGCTGTAGTTGATGGTTCTTTCAGTTTTAAATCTGTACCTGATTGTTTATACATGATTTTTACCTTTTTTTAATTTGCCCTATAATACTCCTTAATTCATACAATACCCCTTCCCACGTACTGTGATGGTTTCCATTTTGGCCCACTCCCTGCTAGGACATGTGCCGGGCAGGGGCTGGGGAAGGTGGCCTCAGTCCCTTGCTCCTGGCAAATAGCCCTCCCCTCACTCCTGGTCAGCCCCAGTGTGGAACTCAGGCTTCTCCTTGATTTCCTCAAAGCAACCTTAACACACCCAAGGCTTAGGGTCAGAGGTGGGATTTCTCAGCCCAGCACAGAACTGGAATCAACCTAACAGCTGGGTGCTAGTCTTTGGTGTCTTATAAACTCTTCTGCTAGTTGCTACCCCGGAGATTATTCATAGAGTGGTCCTTCTTCAGACCTGGCTAGTGGCCATCTCCTCGGGCCCCCTCTCTGCCTCCACATTCTCCCCCTAATTCTCTCTCCACCCTCCCCCTTTCTGGGGTCCCCATACCCACCTCCCTGTCAGTTCCCCACAGACAGAGGCAGAATTACTGTTTCTCTTCCACACAGACAGATTCCCTCTTTAGTTTCTCCCATGCAGGCCTTGGGCAGGGGGATTGTCTTTCACAACAAAACACTCTCTCTCAGGAACTTCTCCCCCCACAAGTAACCCTGGAATGCTGTTAGAGGAATGTTTCACTTCTCCAGTCTGATTTGTTCCAACTTCCAACTGTAGGCAACTTTTCAAATAGAACTTTTCTTCTTATTACATGCATATCAAATTCCCTAACAGAAGATGACAATACATGGAATACAGCAGGGAACACATCCAAGTGACATTTGCTGCTGCCCTTACGATGTCTCCTGGAGATGAAATTCTAGAAGACACCGAGAACCGTGGCCTTTTGTTGGAATAAGGACACACACACACACCACAATACTTGGAAAGATGAATGTTCATTTGGGTGGATGCTTTCTGTTGGCTCAAAAAAATCATAGACACACATTTTAAAATGTGAGGTCCCTGCTGTGGGACATCATAGCCTCTCACAAAATTCTTGGGAACAAAACAGAGAAAGATTAGCAGATTGCATGACAGAAGGAAGGGATCAAAATTGGAAACACCAGCATTTCCAGGAGAGAGCATCTGAGCCAGTTAAGTCTTCGGTGCTGTGCACCGCACTGCAACTCCCTGTGTCACCCAAATTCCCTCCATGCGGTGAGAAAGCTGGGTTGGAGGCCTTAAAGGAGGGACCAGAGGTCACACAGCAGGTTGGCCCCACCCTCTGTGTGTGCACCACCCTGGGCTCACAGGCTTGGCCTATATTAGGACACAGGCTGAGGTGGAAATGGACTGGGGCTCACGCAGAGTGTACCGAGAGCCAAAACGGCTGAACGATGGGTCAGATCTAACCTGGTGAAATGTGGCCAGGAGAAATGCCTGCCCTTGAGTTTTTAAAAACTACAGTCCAGGGCCAGGCGCGGTGGCTCACACCTGTAATCCCAGCACTCTGGGAAGCCGAGGCAGGTGGATTGCGTGAGCTCACAGGTTCTAGGCAAGCCTGAGCCAGAGTGAGATTCCCACCTCTAAAAATAGCTGGGTGTTGTAGCAGGTGCCTGTAGTCCAAGCTACTGGAGAAGCTGAGGCAAGAGAACCGCTTGAGCCCAGGAGTTTGAGGTTACTGTGAGCTATGATGCCACAGCACTCTACCAAGGGTGATAGTGTGACTCTGTCTCAGAAAAAAAAAAAAACACCACAGTCCAAATAGGCAAATCCAATAAAGGATTGCTGGGTCAGGGTGAGGGGATTATAACTCATTTTGTCCAGTTTTGAGCAAACAATGGCCCATGGTTTCTACAAGAGAAAGTGGGTGGGCAGGTGGCAGGGCCTGGCAGAGCACAGTCGAGCACAGCATCCACTCATCAAGCATCTCTGGGCTGGGGCTGGGGCCAGAGGGCTACGCAGGAGTCAGTGTCCCATCAGGGGTCAGAGGAGCTGGAAGCTGCAGGTGCCCCAACTGACATGTGGAAGGAAAAGGGAGCACCCACGGGGAAGCCAGCTGGGGACAAGGGCTCCTGCCTCAGGGTGCTGGGCAGAGCGTGGCGGAGAAAAGTTGCATTAGAGGGACTGGCCATTTCAGACAGAGGATGGTGCAAACGGAGCCAGGGAGGTGGCCAGGGCAGGGTGTGGTTAAGGATCTGGGTTTGTGTGGGAAGTGGGGTTATCAGAGGGTGGAAACAATGAGAATGATGCTGCCCGAAGTGAGCTTCAGAAAAGTTGCCTGGCAGCGGTGGTGCACTGCAGGGGCTGGACCAGAGGATGATGCTACAGAGGCCGTGGGACCCACGATGACATCAGGGCAAGAGGAAATGAATGACACGGTTTGAACTAGGAGGAGGTTGGGGTGGGAAGAAGAACCACACGTAGAACTCTCCTAGAGGCCCAGAGGACTTAGGGATGGGACTCAAGCAATCAGGAAGGCCTCAACTCACACAAACTCCTACAAATGGTGATCAGATGGGACTGAACACACTCTGTGATGCTGTCCCTCCACTTTGGGGCTCTGTCATCCTCAGTGAGTGGCTCTTTGCCCTCCTGGGTGTGGCCTCAGGGTCAGAAGACAGGTGCTACACCTGCGCCTTCATCCCCGGCAAGAGGCAAAGACCTTTTTCTTAGCAAAGCTTTGACTCTTTGTGACTTCCCTCATAGGGGCGAGATGACATCCCTCATCTTGTTGGCCAGGACTGTGTCATTAGGCCATCCACAGCTGCAAGGCAAATGAGCGACCTTAACGGAGTGCTTGGGGAGCCTGGACAAACCGGAGTTCAGTTAGGCGGGAGGAGGGGATGAGCACTGCGTGTGCACACAGCAATCCCTGCTCCAGGGAGAGGGAAGAGGAAAAGTCTAGGGAAGCCCCCATTTGGCAAGCCCAGCTTAGAGGCACTTAGAGTTCAAAGTGCCCATGGCGTGGGGGAAGAGGACGGTTAGATACTGGAAGCCAAAGATTGATTCAGGGCTGGATCAATTCATGGCGTGGGGGAAGAGGACAGTTAGATACTGGAAGCCAAGATTGATTATTCAGTTAATAATGGCTGATAAGCTTCCAGAAGCTTCCTAACCCATTCTGAACTCTGCTCTATGGAAACTACATGTCTTCTCGACCTACCAAGATAAGAACAGTGAGATACATCAGGCCTCCAAGAGAGGGAAGCCAGTTGCCTTAGCTCTGGGTAGTTTCTGTGTGTCAGCCCTGGGCTTACCTTCTCCTTCGAGGAAGAGCTGTGTCTCCTTCCTGGTCACCCCTGCCAATTTATACAGGGAAAAGACATAAGATGACCCCTGGGATTGACTAATACGGGGTCCAGTCTCTGTCTACCCCAAGAGTTCTTTCCTCCAGCAGGACTTGCCGCCCATCTTTGCCCCTGCTTTGACTTTGGCTATTTGGGACATGGGGAACCATGCCTCCTCCCCTCTCTTCTGCGGCCTGGATACTCTTCTGTGATCAGGGGCTGTCAGGAAGGCAGGCTCCTTGCTTGTTGTCAGTTAACCTTTTTAATTACGCCGAGAAGGGCCTTTCCTCAGCAATTTACTCTTGTGCATAATCAGAGTGAGGGGTACTGATGGTAGCAGCCTGCCCATGTTCTCTGATGGGCCACAGCAGCCCCTCCCATGGAGCCCCCAGGCCCCAGAGTATGTGGGCAAGGCTGTCCTATCTTCACCATCTTCTCAGATCACCCGCTGGCTCCTTGAGGAGGGAGCAGCAGAATACAAATGTTTTCATACAATAAACAAGAAAATCCCATGAAGGTTATGTCAAACAGTTGGATGAAAATATTTCAGATTGTATATGAAGCCAGCACATTGTACCCCATGATTGCACTAATGTACACAGCT
>CAUYRH010040911.1:0-13644 GCA_963574655.1 Perodicticus potto
ACTGTCAAAAGTCATCATCTGGACCCCATTATTGGCAGTGTACTTAATTTGAGACACTTGTTTACAAAGATTTGCATAGTTAATCCTCTCTGGAGGCACACTGAGACTTTGCACCAATTGTATTTCAGTCTTGCTAGCACAGTCAAATCTTGTCCCAATGGCAGCGAGAGTCTTCACAATGGCTCTACTGCCATTCTATTTGACTGCATAAAAGGGAGTGATACGAAGAGCTTTTAGCCATCTTCGGTGTTTCTTCAGAACATCTCCCAGGTCTGCTACACAGAAGGCATCCTTATCATCAGAAGAGGAAACTTCATTGATCTTTTGGTCCAGAATGTCCTTGGCAGTAAAACCTTCATCAAGTGAGTGGCAGTCAAACTCTTCATTACTAATGTTGTTCATGGTTTCTTGATGTTTCTTTGAAAAACTAAGAGAAGGAATTTAAAGAAATACTTCCAGCTTCTCACAAAGGCAATTCTCCAGGAATTCTGAATCCCACTGCATGGGTCCTCTGAGCAACAGTGGAAATGTACTTAGAGCATCCAGGAGCCGCAGGCCAGCCCCATGGAGAAGCCAGAAAGCCGCCACCAGCACAGAGCCAGAGCCAGAGCTGGAGATGCAGGAGCTCCGCCGCCCTGCCGCACCCGTCAGCGCCTGGCTCCTGCCTGCGGGAGATGCCGGCCGAGGTGGCGCTGGAGCAGCTGGCAGAGGGGCGGCCTGGCGGCCGGCGACTTCAGAGACTGACCTCCACATTTTCAATGTCAATAGAAAATGGGTTATGGAAAAGCTATATGTCCTTTTCATGGAGATGAAGCTCTTTAAATCTAAATTGGAACTCCTTTGCAACTCTTCCAGCGAATCCACACGTTTTGTTTGGGAATGCAACCAATGGTTTTTCTGCTAATAGACTTTGCAGCCCGGGGTGAGTCCGCTGCTAAACAGGACAGGCAGCAGAGGCAAAAACACTCAGCGGGCTGGGTAAAAGTCCTTGGCGGGCCGCATGTGGCCCGCAGGCTGTAGTTTGAGGACCCCTGCTTTAAAGCCTTTAAGAAGAATCTGGACTTAAAGAATAAGGAGGAAATATCTTCTTAACATAAAGGAGACATGATCAAATTTTAGTTTTCTAAAGTTTCAGCATGGAGAACAGATTGAAAGGGGAAAAAACTGGAACTAGTGGTAAGGGTGGTGGTAGTGGTGTAAGAAACAGGAAGGGAGAAGGTTGGTTGTCAACACACTGACTGAAATAGGACCTATGAGGCACCCAAGATGAGCTGCACAGGAAGTAGCTGGCTATCCAGCTTCAGAGTTCAGGAGAGAGGGCGAGAAACACAGATTCTGGAGTCACTACCACAGCAGTAGTACTGAAATAGCATGAATAGATGAGATCTGGAAGGGCAAGTAAGTAGAATGTGAAGGAAACTGAGGTAGTGAAAGAGAAGGAATAAGAACCAGCAAAGACAACGGAAACAAAACAGAAGTGGGCAAGGAAGAAAACCAAGGAGTGAAGGAATGGAAAGTGGGAGAAGAAAGAATTTGAAAGTGGAAAAAGTAAACAACAGAATCAAATGGTGCCATGCGGAGAAGTAATTCAGGATCAGTATGTGTGAGTGGAGAAGTGGGAGTAGAAAATAGACAACTGTGGGTTGAAGACTAAGTGAACTACTAGCAAGTGGAGATACTAAATAGTATAGAGAATTCATTTAAGAAATTTGGCGAGGTAGGATAGATAAACTAGGGTATAAACATAAAAAGGAGTATCTTATTAGAAATGAAGAACAGAGAACTGATGCATAGGACACAGCATGGATGAATGTCTCACATATGTGAGCAACCAGAAATGCAAAAAAGTCCATATTGTATAACTCCACATTCGTAAAGTTCACAAACAGGCAAAACTAACTATAATGATGGAGGCCATAAAAGAAATTAAAATGTTGGACTAAGCAGATAGAAAGAAAACCAAAGGATAATGATGACCTTAGCAAGAGCAGTTTCATAGAATAGGGCTGGAAAAAGACCAGATTGAAGGTCTAGAGAGAGGGTAATAAATAGGGGGGGAATAGTGACAAGGAAAACTTTTTGATTCTATTTTCTATTTTTTGTTTCTTTTTTTTTTTTTTTAAGATGAGAAAGACCTGAGCCAGCAGAAAGGGAGAGGATACAGATTTTTTAAAAAGTGACATAAATAAATTCCAATATAGGAACATTCCCTGAAAAATAACCATATTTTTATTCCTTTAGCCAAAACTTTCAAAAATTTTATCCTTCACTGCCACTTACCATGTTAAAAATTGTGATGTCCAATACACTACCCTCCAGAAAATTGGCATGATTCCATCAGGAATGTAACTCCATGGCTTAAAACAAGGATGTTGGCTGTTAAATGAAAATTTAAAGCCAATTAGTGATAAATACAAAAGAATTGTTTGTTTGAGAGCATGGGTTCTCAAACTGTGGGTCATGACCCCTTTGTAACAATGAAAATACAATGTGGCATTAGGAAGGTTGAGAGCCACTGTTCTACAGAGTAATTCCATTTAAGTTTTCAACTTTCATTGTATTTTTGGTTATTGTGTACAAAGACTTAATGTTCAACTAACAGACTAAAATACACCAGGCTTTAAAAGCAAATGTATTATAAAATCAAATCTCTAATGATTACCTTTAAAATACATACTAACTCTACTTATAGAGTGGATTATTTTATTTATTTACTTTTTCTGAAGGCTGGGGCAGGTAAGACATTAATTAAGACATTAAGACATTAATTCCTGAAAACTGGAATGCTAATTATATCAGTTACTATATTGCTCCTATAAAGATACATGCAATTTGCAATTCTGTTTGAATTCCTGAAAACTGGAATGCTAATTAAATCAGTTACTATATCGCTCCTATGAAGATACATGCAATTTGTAATTCTGTTTGAATTATAACCTTTTGACAATTTGAACTTTATTTATTCTTGATAAATAGTTATAATCCTTTCGGATGTACAATATGAAAAGAATACCATAAACACAGAATAATCTTCTTGTTTTTTATTACAACCTTGTAAATTAGCAAAAAGAGAAAATGCGTGCCCCATTTTTTAGATGAGATAGGCTGTGAGGAAAAATACATGTATCTTAGAAGTCATGTACTTAGTAAAGAAGCACCAGGACTAAAAATTCAGATCTTCATCAAGTTTCTCACTACTATCTATTAAAAGACCTGTGCACCAACAAATATTTAAAATGTAGATTTAAATAGAATGCAATGTAATAAAGTCTATCATCAAAAAACAGATCAGTAATGTAACTCCATGTAACTTTGGAGTGTGGATCAGTAGAGAATGATGATAACTCTTACAAATACAAAATCTGAATGGTAAAAACCAATAATTTTTACATAGTTTGCCCCCCCCACAATATTTATATTTAAAAAAAAAAAAGGAGGAAAAGAAATACCTTGGCACAGGTTTAGTAGTTGCATATAATCCTGTAACGTTGCTACTTTCAGGGGGGCTTGAATTTGCTGCAGCATGCTTGCACCGGTTGTATATTGTCTAAAGCAGTGAATAGTTTAAAAAACAGTTACCAAGTAATTGGAGTTTGGAGGGATACTGGAGTTTATAATAATTTATCTATCCAAACTTACTTTTCTGGCTATGCTTTTTAATGATTAAATTTCTAAGATAATATTTAAATTCAAGATGTAAGTATAACCATATATAATTTAGCTGTCTTAAGAAACATTATCTCAGCCATGCTGTATGATTACAATTGTCTTTTAAATGGTGAAAATCAGTTTTACCCCTTACCGTGCTAACATCCAGAGGCAGTATGAAGACAATAAGAAAGCAGAGATACCAAGCAAGCAGCGTTCCAACAATTACAAGTCTATGCTGTTTCTTAAAGTCTCCATATCGATGAAGTAGAAATAATGCCAGAAAAAAGACAAAAACAATCTCGAGTCCCAAAGCTGCGCCACTCATTATTGAATGTTCACACTAACCAAAGTTACTCATGTACAGATCTGGACCATATCTGTAAACGTAAAAAAAGAAAAATCCAAAATTAACATAAGGAATGACCTTTTGTAAATTTCCTAATCATTTATTAATGTACTAATAAACTCTTTGAAAACTGTGATGCTTCACATTGGACTATGAATAAGATGTAAAGGATAATTTCTGCCCTGAAGTACTTGCTTTTATTTTTTAAAGCACATCTTAAAAATTTCACATACATTGTATTTTCAAAAAAATAATTATTTTAATAAAAATTACAGTAATTCTTAAAACAGTACAAATTAAGAAATTCTTAATAGTAGATGTGAACAGTTTCAATACAATGTCACTTGGGGTTTGTTTCTTAATGCTATAAATCCTAACAACATTTTCTGCAAATAAGCTATTGACTATATACTAGAAAATTAGATACTTAGTAAAATTAATTTTGTTAAGATGAGCCATACGCCATACTTTGATTTTCTTTTTTTTGAGACAGAGCCTCAAGCTGTCACCCTGGGTAGAGTGCCGTGGCATCATAGCTCACAGCAACCTCCAATTCCTGGGCTCAAACGAGTCTCTTGCCTCTGCCTCCCAAGTAGCTGGGACTACGGGCACCCACCACAACGCCCGGCCATTTTTTGGTTGCAGCTGTCATTGTTGTTTGGTAGGCCCAGGCTGGATTCGAACCCGCCAGCTCAGGTGTACATGGCTGGCGCCTTAGCCCGTTGAGCCACAGGCGCCAAGCCCATACTTTGATTTTCTAAAAGAGAGACAAGAAGAGATAGAAAGACACAGGCCATTTGAAAGTAACCTTTCTTTTGTATGAAGCAATATTTTTCATTCCTGTTAATTTTGCCCAACAACTCAACGTTTATGAGTTGAAATTCTTACTCTTTTACTGCTTCACAAAATATAGTTACTGCTTCCCATTTTTTCTACATAAATCTTATTTTCTTTAAAGAAAGTTACCTTACCTATTTTACATGCAGAAAATTTATCAATGATGATTGAACGATCACACATTTAAAAATATTCTCAATTGTAAATGCTAATGATACAGATATCAGCAAATGGCTTGATATCTCTTTACTTCTGCATTTAAAAAATTACCTTTATGGAGTACAATATTCCAAGGAATTAACTAATATCTTAATATACAGAATCAAGATTGTGATGTAACCTAATAACATATAATAAGCCACAATCAATAAAATATTTAAAATCAACAAACATCTCTAGTCAAACTAATTATAAACAGAACACCGAAAATCTGAAGCTTTAACAGGCTAAATTTAAATTAATATAAGAAATATTTCTACATGAATTATCACAAAAATCAATTTAACAATTTATTTTCTTCACTATTTCTTTATATTATTGAAGTAGTTTCTTTCCACTCCTCTGTGTGTTTCAACTTAAAATTGAACCACTTTCATATTTCTGTCCCCTTATCTTTCTATTTTTTCTCAACATACTTATCCATCTGATATAATACACATTCTTTATATTTATTAATTGCCCCTGGCACCTCTCCCCTTCCTCTATAGAATCCATGAGGGCAGAGACTTGACTTTTTTATTCAGGACAGTAACTCAAGTCCCTAATGTAGTATCTGGCAAATAGTAATATGAAGAAATATTTGTTGAATGAATAAACAAATGAATAAAAACATTACTGTATACTTTATCATATACACTATTTTTATATGACTGCTGACTTCAAAGACTATGAAAATCTTTTCTTACAGTAAATTGATTCTATAAATACTTATTACAACTCAAAAGGCTTAAAACTTTAAACATTACCAACTATTACTCAAAATTTCAAATTTCATAGTATATGAAAAAACTTAGACCATAAGAGTAAACGAAATCTAATTTTTAAGCCAAGCACAGATTAAGTAGTTAGCTGAAAGCTATGCTGAACGTGCTGTTGACAGCTATTACTACCCTCAAGATCCAGCTTTAAAAAAAAAACAAAAAATCTCAATGTGAATTTAAATATAACACATTTCTGAAAATCCCCTTATGATTTGACCTAGATGCTGATTTACCTGAAATTGCCCAGTGCAAGGAAAATGACAGTGCTAGGAAAAATACTAAGTATTAGAGATTACCAAAGAAATGCTAAATACAAATATGGCAGAGCCAGATGATGGAATGTTACTATTATCATAGTACAAAAAGTAATGTTTGTTAAGATTGTTTAATAACATTAGAAAATTACCCTAAAAGTAATTGAAAACTCTACTTATTCTTACATAATATGCATAAAAAGAATAAGACAACAATGAAATATATGAAAACATTAATAATAGGTAGCAAGATTAAGGGCACAGTAAACAAAAAATCAGTTATAAATTTGCCACAGTCACTCATTTTTTTTTTCACCATGGCTCTCAATTTCTCATTCATAGTACTTTAAAAAGTTGTAAATGAACAAACAGATTTATGGATCCTTTATGGATTTGGTTATATCTCTTCCCATACTCAAGTGTATTAGCTTCCTATTGCTGCTATAACATTATCACAAACTAAGTGACTTAAAACAAAACTCATTTACTATCTCATAGTTTCTGCGGGTCAAAAGTCCAAACAATGTGGCTCAACTGTGTTCTCTGCTCAAGAGTCTCACAAGACTAAGGAGTCAGGAGTTCGAGATCAGCCTGAGCAAGAACAAGACCCTGTCTCTACTAAGAAACTAGCTAGGCACCAAGGGGAGCAGCTACTCAGGAGGCTAAGGAAGAGGCCCAGAAGAGTGAGGTTTCTGTGAGCTAAGACACAATGGCACTCTACCTAGGGCAACTGAGTGAGACTCTATCTCAAAAAAAGAAAAATAAATAAGTAAATAAAAGCAATATGTCAACTGGTTTGCATTTCTCTCTGGAGAAGAAACATGTCTAAGCTCATTCAGGCTGTTGACAAAACTCAACTCTTTATGGTTATAGGACTGAGATTCCTGTTTTCTTACAAGCCTGGCATTTGCTCTTAGCTCTAGAGGCCTCTCTCCAGTCTTTGTGAGTATATCTTAATTGTTTTAATCATAAATACTACAGGTGTATATCATGCTGTTTCAACATACTTTACATATACATGATGAAATGATTACTATATCCAAGCAAATTAACATACCCATCTCCTCACATAGTAACCGTGTGTGTGCGCGCGCGCGCGTGTGTGCAGTCCTGTTTTTCAGAGCTCCCTGATTACACTGGGCCCATCTAAATAATCTGATCATTTTACTGGTCCTAGAGATTAGGGCATAATCATCCTCAGGGGTTTATTACTCTGTTTACCACATCATCTACTTCTGTTTAGGCTGAAGTTATGCTTTGTTATGACCAAGGTTAGGACTAGTGGTCTCATGAAAATAGGAATGAAAACTGGGGTTTTCCTGGCAGTGCCTGTGGTTGGTTCAGTGAGTAGGGTGCAGGCCCCATATACTGAGGGTAGGGGGTTCGAACCTGGCCCCGGCCAAACTGCAACAACAACAACAAAATGGAGATTTTCCTAAGCTGAGATAAGATAAGAATTGTTTTAAAGCCCATTCTCTTTTTTTTTTTTTTTTGCAGATTTTTTTTCCCTCGGGGCTGGGTTTGAACCGGCCACATCCAGCATATGGGGCTAGCGCCTTACTCAGGCGCCGCCCTTAAAGCCCATATCTTTAACCTTGTACCTAAAGTCAAATTAGGAGTTGCAATGTTTAAGGGAGAAGTTAGGAGAAAGGAGAAGGGTGAAGGAAAGGGAAGAAAAAGAAAGGTGATGCTACCAAAACTGGGAGGCAAATTAAAATTCAGTTCCATATGATTAGAAATGAAAAGAAAACTTTAGGTTGGCACTAGCACCATGACAACAAAAGTTTTACTCAAAATCAAAACGCCAATTCATTCAGTCTCGACGCCTGTGGCTCAACGGGGTAAGGCGCCAGCCACGTACATCTGAGCTGATGGGTTCGAATCCAGCCCAGTCCCGCCAAACAACAGTGACGGCTGCAACCAAAAAATGGCTGGGCGTTATGGCGGAGGCCTGTAGTCCCAGGTACTTGGGAGGCGGAGGCAGGAGACTCGCTTGAGCCCAGGAATTGGAGGTTGCTATGAGCTGTGATGACAGGACACTACCCAGGGCAACAGCTTGAGGCTTTGTCTCAAAAAAAAATGCCATTTCATTCACTCTGTCAAACTTTATTGTCTGATGTGTAGGCATATCATTTTTTTTTTTTTTTTTTTGAGATAGTCTCATTTTGTCATCCTTGGTAGAGTGCTGTGGTGTCATAGCTAACAGCAACCTCAAACTCTTGGGCTCAAGTAATCCTCTTGCCTCAGCCTTCAAAGTAACTGGGACTACAGGTATGAACCACTATGCCCGGGCTGATGTGTAGGCCTGTTATTCCTTCAAAATACAGTTCTGAAAGTCTTAAAATTATTGAATTTTAAAATAATTGAATTTAAAATTCAAAATTGAATATTGAGTCTTAAAATAATTGAATTTAAAATTCAATTCAATCTTTTTCCGAACATCAAGATATTATTCAATATTACTTTCAAATGCCTTTAAATGATTTCATAATTAGTATGCTAATGTTACTACTGAATTGGAGTACTGTTTTCTGAGTATTTTATAGCTAATAATGTTTCTTTTCTACACATCAGTGGAAATTTTAAAGATTAAGATAATTTTAGAATTTGAAGAATCCCAAATGTTGAGAGAGAGAGAATTGGTAGCAGCTGATTAGAAAACAAACACAAAGCTGACAGAAGTATTGTCAAAACCAAAGATTCTGAAACTATATGAAAAATTTCCGAGCAGAACCTAATGATTCATCAGACTCAGATACTGTTAAATATGTGTTTTTACTCAGAAATGTGTATCTTTTAAATGTGTAACTTAAAATCTGTAGTTTACAGATATGTGTAATTGTTTAAAAAGGCATAATTAGTATGCGTTTATTAAATCACAAATATTGTAATAGTACCTAACATGCTTTATCAAATTAGACCTTACCACCCAGTAAGAAAGGACTTTCAGTATCCTTGCCCAATAGAGAAAATAGCACAGAGAGGGTAAGTAATTCGTTCAAGTTCCCAGAACTAGTGAATGGAAAAGCTGTGATTTGAACCAAGGCACCCTCACTACACAGCCTGGATCACAATTACATGTCTCTTCTCTAATCCAGACTTACTTTCTTAATGCAATTTATATTATATAAGTACTTCTTTTGTTCAGTCTTCAAAGGGAACAAATTAGAAACATTCTCTTATAATTCATTTTAGATCTGCTACAAAAGTCATGTTTAATATTGAATTTAACTACATCTTTATCTTTACAGATAATGCTGCCATTACTTCATTTAAGGCTAATACACACATATGACTCTCATGGAATAAATCAGAATCCTTGTGTTCTTGCCCCAGTCTGTCACAGAGCACTAAATTGCAGAAAAATAAAGATATACTATAAAATTAATCAAGGGAAAAGGATCTGATTAAAGTATGACTGGCAGACAGAAACTTCTTGCTAGGTAACTGTTCCTAGCCTTTTGTTTCCCTAAGCTAAATAAGAAAAACACAAAAGAAATTTTAGGATTTACCCCATGTCATGATGGTACTAAGGAAAAAAGTACATCTTTTTATTTAAATAGTCATATTTGACTTTTGCCATATTTGATTTCCGAAAATGGCACTAACATATTACTGAATATATATATAGCTTATAGTCAATTATGACTAGCCCTTTTTGGCTCCTTAGTATCCCAATATTGATCATCTTGTTACTATGCTGTGGTTTGGACTCTGCATAAATGACACTGCTTTTGCCTCTCCCAAGCCATCTCATATTGTATGATAAACATTCTCCCAATGTTCAAGCTCACGGTTTCTTTTTGTTGTTGTTGCTGTTTGTTTGTATTTGAGATAGAGTCTCACTACATCTCCCTCGGTAGAGTGCCATGGCATCACAGCTCACAGCAACCTCAAACTCTTGGGCTTGCGCAATTCTCTTGCCTCAGCCTCCTAAGTAGCTGGGCCTACAGGTGCCTGCCACAGTGCCTGTCTATTTTTTTGTTGCAGTTGTCATTGTTTGGCAGGCCCAGGCTGGGTTCAAACCCACCAGCCCTGGTGTATGTATGAGTTACCAGTGCTGAGCCACAAGCTCACTTTGTATTCTTAAGCTTCCAAAGAGTACTAGAAATTACTCACTCTAATGTCATTTGTAGTTATTAAAGAGGAAGGTAATTCATCTGTCCTGGATACTGATGTAGAAAATCTAGTTCTAGAAATATGGTATATCTCTTATTAAAATGAAACATAAGGTACACTGAGTAAAATTAAATAAGATTTACCAGAAAAATGAAAGACATCAGTAGCAATCACAACACAGTTTTTTAAGAAACCAGACGGCAATTTTCGTGTAATTCATAATCTGAAGTCTTCAATGGACACAGTTCCTTATAGTAAAAACAATTATAGGCTCGGCGTCCATAGCTCAGTAGTGAGGGCACTGGCCACATGCACCCGGGCTGATGCGTTCAAACTCACCCAGGGCCTGCTAAAAACAACAATGACAACAATAACAACACGACAGCTGGGCGTTGTGGTGGGCACCTGTAGTCCCAGCTACTGGGAGACTGATGCAAGAGAATTGCTTAAGCCCAAGAGTTGGAGGTTGCTTTGAGCTGTGATGCCATGTACTCTATACCGAGGTTGACATAGTGAGACTGTCTCAAAAAATAAATAAATAAAAATAAAAACAATTGCACATACCAATTTAAACTTTTATTTACTATATTAAGAGAACATAATTAGAAGGAATGCAAAAAAAAAGAAAGAAAGAAAGAAATTATGCCCATATAGCAAGCTGAAGTATTTCTGTTACCAAGGCAAAGTGTTATTGAAATACCTGTCACAGTATTAAAACACTGATTTTCAAAGTTGCCAGGTTCTTCCTAAAGTCCAATAGAGGACCTTGTGCCCACTAATACAGGTATTTCAAGTATTCTAGTTCTCAGGGGACTCCTACCTAAACCCTAGACTGAACAAAGATATTTCTCATCTCTTAATTTAGAATCATCTCACCTATTACACCTTCCTAGCTATGATTGCTATAACCCTTCCTAGCTATGATGCTATAACCCAGTGGCCTCTCAGAATATTGTATTTCAAAAATGTTTATTCTCATCATGACTTCATTGTTGTCAATTGTTTTTCTTGTTTGTTCTTTCTCCTCCAGTAGTGTACAGCTCCCTCTGTTTTCTTTCCTTTCTGAAAGGAGACTGTAATGGTTTTGTTGTTAAAAATATTTTCTCTAATGAGTTGTAATCTCATGGCAAAAGACATAGATTCAAAGGTAACTGCTTTCTCCTTAACAAAGTAACATAAAGGTAACTTTTTGTAAAAATCAGGATATTTGTATTTGAAAATATTTTCCATTTAACATTAGGTTAATCACATGTGAACACTCTGCTTAGTATTTTTCACCCAGTTTCAATCAAACAGATCCCTTCTTCATACTAATATCATCTACTTTCAAGAACAAAGATTCGTGAATTCTTTCATGTCAAGAGGTGGCTACTTTTCAAGCTAAGAACCAAGCTTGAAACACACACATACTTGGGCAAGGGAAGTTTAATTTCACTACAGAATTCTTTTTTTTTTTTTCCAAAGAAACAGAGAGTATGTCATACAGCCTTACTGAATATTCCACTACCTGATGGCCTGCTTCCTTATGAATTTTATAAATCCTCTTCATTTTCATTAGGGGTGGAATCACCCCCTTTCCCTCTTCCACGGTTTTCCTGGGGCCACAGTTGTAGCATAGTTTGCACAATAAATTTCGCATGGTCATCCTACGTAGAACATGGCATTCTCTATAGCTCCCTACTCTAGCCACCCCCAAACTCTTATCGCTTTTAGGAGGCGACACAGGCAGCGTTTTGAACCAGAATAAACAACCAATGCCTTTGATAGTGGCCCCCCTGCGTTGCACGGGTAAAGCCTTTTGCAAAATACAGTATTTATCTCCATTTATGTGACTTGTCAAAGCTGCAAGGGGATGTGCAACCTTCCCACTGCACACAGGACTCCCTGGGGTCACTGGCTCCCCTAAAATTAAACCACCGCATCTCGTTCCAACTGCGCTTTAGTCTGCAAACCACTTTCACACGCCTAATCTGATCTGATTGTCACGCCAAGCCTGTGATATGTGCATCGTTGTGGTCGTGCCTATTTTACAGATAAGGGAAGGATCCTGTGCACAAACCCAATCCTAAGGGCCGTCCTCTCTCCTCCGGGATAAGAGGAAGAGGCGTCCTGTCATACAGACAAACAGGTGCGACGCCTGCGACTCACAGCCCCTCACCTGACCGGCGGGGCAGGTCACTGCCTCCACTCAGCGGCCTGGGCGTGGGCTCTCCCGGGTTCCCTCTATCCCCGCCTGCGCTCAGCCACGGACCCCAGAACCCAGACCCCGGACCCCACAAAGCCTCCCGCGTTCCCTTTCAGTCTCACCGTCCGATCTCGCCAGACAGCGTCTGGAAGGGACCGGGAGACTCGGCGTCCGCCACAGCCGTCCAGGGTCTGGGACCCACGCTCGGAGGCGACAGCCGTGGTGGTCACCAGAAGAGAAACTCGTCCACAGTCAAGTGGCTGACATTTCCTCTTCAGCCTGAGTGCCGCCCACTTCCGCCTGGCCTCCTCCCAGCCTTTCCCGGAGCCAGCCAGCCTAGCGCCCGCGGGGAGTTGTGGGTATCTCGAAGGCGGGCTAAGCTGCAGAGGAAGGAAGTAGTGGCGAGACGGTCGGACTACGAAAAGGGCAAGAACTACAATTCCCAGCAGGCTGCGGGGACGGGGACGGCATCTGCGAAGGAGAGCGGGCGGAGCAGCCTTGCGCGCGCGGTGGGGATGGAACGTTGCTAGAATTCGCGGGTCTTGCAGCTGGGGCTCGATTCGCAAACTAGAAACCGCCGCGCGCCAAAGCGGGAATCCGGGAGGCAGGCAGCTCTGCAATTAATGCACGTATTTAAAACTCCCGAACCTGTGGACGCCATGCACAGGTAAACGGATTGCAGAAAGGGGCAGTGCAGGAATAGACTGTCCTAATTCTTTTAGGCCGTGAATGTTGCCAGTTGCTAATATTACTAATGCTGTTAAGCAAATGGTTGCTTATCCCCTTCTTGGGGAAAAGTGTGGATGGATAAATGCTTTAGTACGGGGATCGGCGTGCATTTTATTTGGCTTCCCTAATTAGGCTTTCCTGCTACCGTTTTCAATCGGTGTAATTGCCCTCCCTCTTTCCTTGTCTCTTCTCTGCTGGAAGAAATTCTAGAGGCCTTCGGCATGATAGTAAATCAAAAAGCCTTTTTGATTTGTTCTGTCGTTTCCTTTTTCGTTCTTGGGAACTCGCCCCGGGCGCGTCATTAGCTATTGTGAAAACTTTCTACGATGCATATATTGCAGCCTGCGTTGGAATTATTTATGGGTGTATTTTCGAAAGGAACTGGGGTGTTATGCACTTCTGCAGGAAGCACCTCCAGGAGATTCCGGACCAGAGTGGCAACGTTTCCACCAGCTTCACGTGGGGATGGGATTCCAGCAAGACTTCCGAACTATTGTCCGGCATGGGAGTCTCGGCCCTGGAGAAGGAGGAGGTGGACAGTGA
>CAUYRH010040915.1:0-50001 GCA_963574655.1 Perodicticus potto
ATAAGGCAAACCTGGGGCTCTTGAGGGGTGATGACACAAGCTGGAGCCATGAGAATTTGCCCCAGGCACTCTCAGTCCAGTTTGGGCTCCGATGGGGTCCCTGTTCCAGGAGGCCTTCGCCTCTGGGGACAGGCCACCCTAGATTTTTATAGTGAATAGCTGCTTTGGTATGGCTTTGGGTTTCAAGTAGAGATGAGGGCCAAGGCTGCGTGGGCTCAAATCCTGGCTCTGCTTACCTGCGTGACCTTGATTAAGTAAGTCATTTAACCTTTCTTTGCCTTAGTAACCTCATTTGTAAAATAGGAACTATAAAAGGGTACCTAACACCATAGGATTGTTGCAGATTGTGCATTAATACTTATACATTCCTTAGAATGGGGCACATAAATGCTAGAGGTTATTTTTAGCATGTTAATTGAAAATTAGACATTAATATTTATTAATTAGAGAACTTATTATGTAAAATGATGATACAGTCATAATATCTCTTATGTGTTGTTATAAATCAAAAGCTAATTTGAGAGTGATAAGGAAATTGTCAACAGTATTTTCAAGGATCAGTTTTAATGTTAATAACCTCTTAAAAGTATTTCATATGCTTACCCGTTTAGTTGCTTATAACAATAGCTATGTTCAAGGGATGGTTAAGGGAGAAAGATGATTAAGCTGTGGATCCTGCTCTTAAAACCTGCCCATCCAGTAGGGAAGATGAAGCAATTGAGTATAAGATGAAGAGTAATGAGGTTAAGGGTAGCTCTGAGAATGTAATTTAGTACTGTGAGCACCTCTAGAGGCTGGGAACCATCCAAGGAGGTTTTATGCTAAGAGGGCCACGGATAGAAATATTAGGAACTGATGACATTTTTAGAGGGACAGAAAGACTAGGAAAAGAAACCTGAGGGAGAAAACAATCAGTTAGATTATTAGGCAAAAGACAGAATCATATCTTCAAGTCAAGAGACTTAAGCATTTCTAGAAAGAGAATGTACTATCACAAATATTGCAGAAATGTCAAGGAACAGTGAAGATTAAAAAAAAACCATTAAAAGTATTCCTGCTGCCTCTTCCTCGGGGTCAGAGAGATTTGACTAGGGACTCATTAGAATTTCTTGACAAAATAATATGTAATGGAATTTCTTTAAGTCAGGTAGGATATAGTTTGTTGTATTGATGTGATTTGTATATAGTGAAATTTCTTGGAGTTCTTTTTAAAATAGTCCTCAAAAGAGTACTTTTAAGACCAGCTACGGTTGATTTGGCATTTCTGTCTGCCAAGCATTTTCCCACGCATCTTAGATAATATCTTCTGGTTTTTTTCTTTTTTTAAGTCTGCTATTTTACTATTTGTGGGTTTTAGGGTTTCTTAGTTTATTTGTTTTTTCTTGACAAACAATAATTGTACATATTTATGGTGTTCAGTGTGATTTTGGATACATGTATATACATTTTGTAAAATTCAAGTTAGGGTATTTAACTTGTCTATCACCTCATGCATTTATCATTTCTTTGTGGTGAGAACATTCAAAAGCCTCTCTTTTAGTTGTTGTGAAATATACAGCATAATATTGCTCACTGTATTCAATGTATTATGCAACAGAACACCAGACCTTACTCATCCCTATCTAACTGTACCTTTGTACCTGTTAACTAACCTCTTTCCGTCCTCCCCTTTGCCCTCCCCACTTCTGGTAACCACTATTCTACTCTCTGCTCCCATGAGATCAACTTTAGAGTTCACATGTGAGCGAGATCATGCAGTGTTCTGTACCCGGCTTATTTCACTTAATATAATATCCATTCACATGGCTGCTCATGACAGGATTTTACTCCTTTTTATGGCTGGTAATCCAGTGTCCATGTGAACCGTATTTTCTTTATCCATTGACCTGTTGATGGACATGTAGATTGATTCCATATCTTAGCTACTGTGAATAGTGCTGCAGTAAGCATGTGAGTACATCTATCTCTTTGATATACCTCTCATTCTTTTGGGTATATACCCAATATGGGATTGTGGGATCATCTGGTAGTTCTATTTTCAGTTTTTAGAGGAATCTTCATTATGACTGTACTGATTTAAATTCCTGCTAACTATACTAATTTAAATTCCTACCACTAGAAGAATTCCTCTTTCTCCATATCCATGCCAGCATTTTTATTGTCTTTTTGATAATAGCCAATCTAAAAGGTATGGGGTGATAACTCATTGGGGTTTTGATTGGTATTTCCCTGATGATTAGTAATGTTGAACATTTTTTCATTTATCTTTTTTCCATTTGTATGTCTTCTTTTGAGAAATGTCTATTCAGGTCTTTGTCCATTTTTCAGTTGGATTTTTTGCTTTTTTGCTACTGAGTTGTTCATATATTCTAGTTACACATATCAATCTCTTGTCAGATGCATAGTTTACAAATATATTCTCCCACTCTGAGGTTGTTTTTGTGCTCTGTTGATTTGTTTTTTCTGCTTGCAGAAGCTTTTTAGTTTGATGTACTCCTATTTGCCTATTTTTGCTTTTTTTGCCTGTGCTTTTGGGATCTTAACCAAAAAATACTTGACCAGATCAATGCCAATGCATTTTCCTATGCTATATTTTGTTCTGGTTGTTTAATTGGTTTGGGTCTTACATTTAACTCTTTAATCCACTTTGAGTTGATTTTTCTATATATGAGAGGTAGGGGTCTAGCTTCATTCTTCTGCATGTGGACATCTAGTTTTCCCAGCACCATTTATATAAGAAACTTTTTTTAATCTATTGTGTATTCTTGGTATCTTTGTCAAAAATTGTTTGACTGTAAGTGCATGGATTTATTTCTGTGTCCTCTACTCCATTCCATTAGTTCATGTCTTTTTTTAATGCCAGTATGATGCATTAAAACCATGATGATTTGGTTACCGTAGCTTTGTAGTGTATTTTAAAATTACATGGTATAATGCTTCCATATTCGTTCATCACTCATGATTGCTTTGTCCTATTTGGGGTCTTTTGTGGTTCTATATGAATTTTGGGATTTTCTGTTTCTGTGAGAATGTTGGAATTTGGGCAGGGATTACATTGAATCTGTAGATGGCTTTGGGTAGTCAAATATTGTATGGGCATTTTAACAATATTAATTCTTCCAATCCAAAAGAATGTAGTATCTTTCCATTTATTTGTGTTTTTTTCAGTTTCTTTCATCAATGTTTTTATGTTTCAGTATAAAGTTCTTTTACCTTTTTGGTAAATTTATTATTAAGTTCTTTATTTTTTTGTAGTTATTGTAAATGAGATTGTATTCTCAATTTCTTCTTCAAATAGCTCATTGCTAGTATATAGAAATGCTATTGACTTTTGTATGTTGATTTTGTATCCTGTAACTTTTCTGAATTTGTTTAGTAGTTCTAGCAGTTTTTTGGTGGAGGTTTTAGGATTTTCTATATATAAGATCATGTCCTCTGCAAATAGGGACAATTTAACTTCTTCTTTTCCAATCTGAATGCTTTTTATTTCTTTCTATTGCATAATTGCTTTGGCTAGGATCTCCAGTACTTTATTTAACAGAGGGGCAAATGTGGGCATCCTTGCCTTGTTTCAGATCTTTTTAATGTATTTATTTGTTTATTTTATTTTTTGAGACAGAGTCTCACTTTGTTGCTCCAGACTAGAGTGCCATGGTGTCAGCATAGCTCACAGCAACCTTAAACTCCTGGGTTCAATTGATCCTTCTGTCTCAGCCTCCTGAAGAGCAACTGGGACCACGTGCCCCCACTACAATGCCTGGCTATTTTTCTATTTTTAGTAGAGTTGGAGTCTGGCTCTTGCTCAGGCTGGTCTTGAACTCCTGAGCTCAAAGAATCCTCTTGTCTCAGTCTCCCAGAGTGTGAGGATTACAGTGTGAGCCACCGTGTATGGCTTTGTTTCAGCTCTTAAAATACAAGCTTTCAACTTTTCATCATTGAATATAATATTAGCAGCAAATTTGTCATATATAGGCTTTGTTGTGTTGAAGGTACATTCCCTCTATACATGAGAGTTTTTATCATGAAGGAGTATTGAATTTTGTCCAATGCCTTTTCTGAATCTATCAAGACGACCGCAAGACTTTTGTTTTTCATTTTGTTAATGTGATTTATCACGTTTGTTGATCTGTATATGTTGAACTATCCTACCATCCATTCCACTGGATCACAGTGAATGATACTTTTAATGAGTTGTTGAATTCAGTTTGGTGCTATTTCACTCAGGATTTTTGCATCTATGTTTGTCAGGGATATTGGCCTGTAGTTTAGTTTAATTTAGTTTTAGTTTTTATTTTTTTGAGACAGAATCTTGCTTTTATTCTCAACGCCAGTGGTTTCATAATAGCTCCCTGGAACTTTAGTACTCCTGGGCTCAAATAATATTACTGCCTCAGCATCCCACGTAGCTGGGACTATAGGTGCCAGCCAAGGTCTTATTCTTCTGGCCTCAAGTAATCCTCCTGCCTTGGCATCCCAAAGTGCTTGGAAACCATTGTGCTCAGCCATTTCTTTCCTTGTTATGTACTTAGGTGGGATTCTGTAGTTCAAAAGCCTTGTCATTGCTCTTGCAATAGTTATTTCTAATTCTGTTTATAGATGAGGAGGCCAAGTTCAGAAAGGAGGTGACCAGCCCACAATCCATCATTAGTAAGTGGCCAAACTAGATTTGAACCCAGCCTGTCTGGCACTGAAGCCCAGATTTTTAACCCATTTTGTATAACTATTCTTTTTTTTTTTTTTTTTTGAGACACAGCCTCAAGCTGTCACCCTGGATAGAGGGCTGTGGCATCACAGCTCACAGCAACTTCCAATTCCTGGGCTCAACAGAGTCTCTTGCCTTCACCTCCCAGGTAGCTGGGACCACAGGCGCCTGCCACCGCGCCCGGCCATTTTTTTTTTGGTTGTAGCTGTCGTTGTTTGGCGGGCCCAGGCTGGATTCGTACCTGCCAGCTCAGGTGTACGTGGCTGGCGCCTTAACCTGTTGAGCCACAGGCGCCGAGCCTGTATAACTATTCTTTAGTAATCTGTTTTCTGACTCTTCTTTGTACAGCTTGATGCACCTAGGCTATTTATTTATTTATTTTAGACACAGGGTTTCTCTCTCTGCCACCAGGCTGGAGTGCAGTGACACAGTCATAGCTCACCGCAGCTCCAAACTCCTGGGCTCAAGTGATCCTTCTATCTTAGCTTTCTAAGTAGCTAGGACAACAGCCATGCGCTACCACTGTTGGCTAATTTTTAAATTTTTTTGTAGAGATGGGGTCTCAATATGTTACGCAAGCTGGTCTCAAACTCCTGGCCACAGCAGTCCTCTTGCTTCAGCTTCCCAAAATGTTGGAATGACAGATGTGAGCCACAGAGTATAGCCATGAAGGTATTTTAGATGAAGACTGTTAAGATTCCACTGTCACTGATAACCAGCCACACTAGCCTCCTGGCTGTTCCTTAAATAGGCCTGAGTTATTTCCACTCAGGATCTTGGCACTTGTTCTTTTCTCTTTCTTTAGAACACGCTTTCCCTTGCTTTGCTTGGCAGGCGCTTTCTCTCCTCTCCCGTGTCAGTTCACATGTCAGACCTTCCCTGACTCCGCTAGATTGTGTCTGTCACTCTCGGTGGATCCCAATTGGAGACCATAGCCTTCCTCTTGTTTTTACTTGTTATTATTCTTCTCCCATGTTTTTAATCTCTTGTTTAGGTGCTGCTGTATTTGCATGATCTGGCACCTGTTGAATAAGTATCTGTGGAAAGAAGGAATGAATGAATGCATGGATTTTAGTCATTGTTGAGATTTTTCAGGTTACTGGAGCTATTAAGTCATTGCTCCTTTACTGTTTAACTTCTATGTCTTGTAAACATAACTTTGATTTGAAAACTGGGTGGCATTTTAAAAGAAAGTCCTAAAAGTTTCTTCTGATTTTTAAAGAGATACAAATCCATTGTCAAAAAAATTAGAAACATAGAAAGGTATATTTTAAAATTGCATACAATACTATGTCTAGAAAGTAACTTTTGACATTTGGGTATATCCTTTAATTCTTTACAAGTTGCCTTCTTTTACTTAGCAGCATATCATGAATATTTCTTGTGTCACTTGTTATTATCATAAACTTAATATTTTAAAATATAGACTGTATTTTTTAAAGGACTTTTAGGTTTACAGCAAAATTGAGTAGAAAATATAGAGTTCCCATATATCCCCTGACCCCACACATGTATCCCCTTCCCACAATCTACTTCCTGTACCAAAGTGGCACCTTTGTCACTATCTATGAACCTACATTGACACAGCATTGTCACACAAAGTCCATAGTTTACATTAGGGTTCACTCTTACTATTGCACATTTTCAGTTTTTGACAAATGTATAATGCCATCTACCCACCATTGTAGTATCATATAGAATAATTTCACTGTTCCCCAAATTCTGTGTTCTTCCTATTCATTCATCCCTTACCCCTAACCCCCGCCACCCACTGATCTTTTTATTGTCTCCATAGCTAAACTTAATGTTTAAAATATGCAGAATATTTCATTTTATGTGGCATGTTTTATTTAATTTTAGTTGAACATGTTGGTAGTTTCTTGTATTATAAATAACCAGATGAAGGACCCTGTATGAAGATCCTTTTGTATAGCTCTGATTATTCCCTAGGCTTGGTAGATTAAAGGGTACAGATATTTTAAGACCTTGGTTACATATCGTTTAATAGTCTAGCCCTTCAGACATTATTTATTATTTATTTACTTATTTTTGAGATGGGGCATTGCTCTGTCACCCAGGCTAGAGTGTAGTGGTGCAATCATAGCTCACTGTAAGCTCTACCTCCTAGGCTCAAGTGACCTGCCTGCCTCATCCTCCCAGGTTGAGGACTACAGGTGTGTATCACCATGCCTGGCTAATTTTTTGTAGAGACAAGGTCTTGCTATGTTGCCCAGGCTTGCCTTCAACTCCCGGGCTCAGGCAGTCCTTGTTTCTCAGCCTGCCAAAGTGCTGTGAGCCACCATGCCCAGCCTATTAACTCCATTTTAAAGATGAGAAAACTGAGGTACAAAGAAATTAAGTAATTTGCACAAAATGATTTCCTTATCTGTATGATAGACACCAGTAGTATGATAACTCACTAGTTGTGTTAAGTCTTCTGTGGGCCTCTGTTCAATAGTAAAAACTCACCAAATGTGGCACCAATATCGGGGAGTTATTGTTGTTACAGAAGTAGTATCTTCAAACAGGAACTAAAATGATCAAGGATAATTTAATTGGATCTTAGTTTCTCAGTTAATGGAAATATTCAAATAGAAAGTTTCCTTCAAATCAACTTTGTCTAACTTAGTTGGTGTTTAGTAACTATTAGATAATGACAGCTTATGCATGTTTTTTTATATTCTGAGAGGAAATTGAATACATCATACACCCATAGGCGGCTCTGGATTCTTAACTCAGGCATTGTGCTCAGGGCGTATAAACACTATTCAGCAAATACTAAAATGTGACCAAATTATTAGTCCCTATTGATTAAAAGAAACATAAATCTAAAACTCAGTTTTCTTAAATTCGATGAGAGTTTCCCTGTGTCTGTATCCAAAGGTAGCATTTTGGTTTTTGATTTTACTATAGAAATTCTGCTCTAAACAAATAAAAATTCCCGATCTTTCCCCTCCTCTCTTTCATGCCCCTCAAAGCCCAACCATTCCTTTTTCCACGCACTTAACATTTTTGTTAGTTTGCTTCTGGAAGAATGCTTGTTATTTACTGCTGAGTGATTGTCTGGGTCTTTGTGGAAGAAGGCAGTCTGATTTTACTGCCTAGGCTGGGGCTGAGTGCTGTGGCCGCCTCTTCTTTCTGGTATATTGAGTCTTCAACCTTTAGCTGCCTGTGAGTGACGGCTCAGATGTATCTGGGCACCTCCACGGGACTGACAAGCATTAGGGTTTTTTTCCCTTTGGTTAAATCCCCCAAACTAATGCTATTAAGAGGCTTTTCGTAGAACTAGAAAGCTCTGTCCATCTTTTTAACTCCCACATCACATAGCCTTGTACCTAGTAAGCATTCAGTAAATGTTGTTAAATATATAATTTTTGTAAATTGATTCGTATAAAATTACCCTGTGCATTGTTTGCTGTTAGAAATGCTAATTGCAGACTTGTTTAGTTAGTATTTACATTCTAATTTTTGGGAACACCAGAAAAAAAAAAACTTGAAGCCTTTTTCCTTGAAATTTTAAAGGAAAACATGTTTTTGGATAAAGCACTGCTGTATTTCTAATCTCAAAATGTCTATTATAGGGGAGCTAACTGACAATTATTTCTGTTTCTCTAAGAAATACTTTTTAAAAAATTCTTTCAGAACAATGTCTTGTTATTTTTTATAAACTGGCCGAGCAATGTGAAATTACGTTCAAGATTACATTTTTCAAAGCCAGTTGTAAAATAAAGGTTAAAATGCATTTTGTTTTTAAAGTTGGGGATGCTGGAACTTTCTAATGGTTTCTTTTTGGTTTAAAACAGGACATTTTCAAGTCAGACATTTTATGAAATAAACAAGGAAAAGAAAACAGGCCATTTGATGTTTGACATTTCTCTTCCAATCACTAATTTTTGAGTTAAATGCAAGCGAAGTTCTGTTTCCTCAGACATTTAAAAAAATCACTCATAAATTATGGTATAACTTTTGTCCTTTCTCCTCTGCTGGCATAAGTATGATGACTGTACTTACGATAGAAAGTTAGTAATTTCTAATTGAGGGTGGTGACAGTGTTTCTGGGGGTGCTCCTTGATAATTTTATGCCATTTTCTGTAATTCCTTGAAATGTCCTTTGTAAAATAGATGGATTTTCTTTACCACTTCCAGAAATGCTTGAGGCATTCCAGAGAAATATTCCTAAAATTGTGTATTTTTCAAGTATGTGTTAATATTTTCTTGAGAATTAAGACAAAATTCACCTTTCTAATTTGGAGATAGTTAGGAATCATGATTCATACTCTGTCTAAGGAAAATACTGGTGGGCAGTTAGCAGTTAGTAGGCAGCTGATTTTCATAAAATCAGCTCAGAATGACTACCTAAAGGGGAAGAATGACCATCCTTCAAAATATTACTTCCTTTGGGATTACTTTGAGACTAATTTGTGACAAGCAGATGACTAAAGCATCTGTCATCGGATTTCCTTAGTGTATCAATAACTAAGGCTTAAATAGTATGTTAGTCTTTCTAGCATTACCCACATCAAAGAAAGGGGTCTCGGAAGGCACCTCGTCTACCTTCCACGTTTTGTAGGTGAGGAAACTGAGGTTCGGAGAGTTGAGTGAGGTGTTCAAGCCAATGTCACATTGTACTGACCTTCACATCCCTGGCTACTAAACCATTCTGACCTTGTGGTAGGTGTACATTAGTGTTGATTTGAAATGAGTTTGCAAACTGAGGTAGAAAAACTCCTGGCGAGGACCAGTGATATTCTTTGTCATCCTGAGAAGTGTGTGTAATGATTAGGGCTCATGACTATTCCTCCATTGCTTGTTACTGCAGTGATAGTGCTTTTCAGCTTTGGTTTAACCTTTCAAATCAAGTCATACAGTAAGCACACAGATTTTTCTGGGAATGGAAGAATCCAGGTAGAGTTTAGGTCCCTTCCAATGTGACAAACTGCACTGAGTGCTTACAGTATTGAACCCTTGTAATAGTGTATTTTCATTTCTCTCCCCCTTGACTTTTGCGCTGTTGTTGCCATATGTTTAACGTTACATTCTGGGTTATCTTTTAAAGAGATTTAGATAATAATTTTAAAAATATTATTTATTTGCCCATGTGCATACCGTTTATGATGTTCTCCATTCCTCTTGGAAGATCCATATTGCCAAATGTGATCATTTTCCTTCTACTTTAAGGACTTCCTTTAACAATTCCTATGTCCGATGACTGTTTGGCTTTTGTATGCCTGAAGATGTCTTAATTTTTTGCCTTTGGTTTTGAAAGATAGTTTCACTGGGCATAAAATTCTGGATGTATTATATTACTTTCTTTTAGTACTTTAAAGACATTGCACTCCCTGCTTGCATTATTTCCAGTGAGAAATCTGCTATCTTTATCTTTGTACATGTTGTATCTTTTTTCTTTGGTTGCTTTTAAAATTTTCTAATATTGATATTGATCAATTTGACTATGATTTGCCTTGATGTGTTTCTTCATTTCTCTTAAACCATTAACATTCATTGAGCTTCTTAAATCTGTGGGATGTTAATTTTCAAGAAAGTTGAACATTTTCTGCCGTTATTTAAATATTTTTTTCTATCCTTTCTTCACTCTATTTCCCATAGGGGACTCCATTTACCTGTATATTGGACTGATTACAGTTATCTCATGGCTCACTGTTGCTCTGTTCATTTTTAGAAATTCTCTTTTCTCTGTTTCATTCTGGGTAGTTTCATTGCTGTATCTTCACATTTAGTAATCTTCCTTTGGCAATATCTGAAATACTGATCTCATGTACTGATGTATTTTTCACATCAAACCTTGTAGTTTTCATCTCTACGAATGATTTTGGGGGCTTCTAAAATATCTTCCGGGTCTCTACTTCACTTCTGGAACATAAAGGATATAATTATTCCTGTTTTTAGTATTCGTGTCTGCTAATTCTAGTATTTGTATCAGTTCTGGGTCAAGATCTCCTCATTATTATGAGTCATATTTTCCAGCTTCTTGGTGCATCTGGTAATTTTGGATTGAATGCTGAAGACTGTGATTTTACCTTGCTGGGTGCAAGATATTTTTACATTCTTGAGCTTTCTACTGTGATGCAGTTAACTTACTTGGAATTAGTTTTATTTATTTATTTATTTATTGAGACAGAGTCCCATTCTGTCACCCTAGATAGGATTCTATGGCATCATCATAATCACAGAAGCAACCTCAAATTCTTGGGCTCAAGTGATCCTCTTGCCTCAGCCTTCTGAGTAGCAGGGACTATAGGCGTGTACCACCACGCCTGCCTTGTTTTTCTATTTTTGGTATAGATGGGGGGGGGGTTCTTACTCTTGCTGCTGGTCTCAAACTCCTGAGCTCAAGCAATCCACCTGCCTCAGTCTCTCAGTCTCCCAGAGTGCTGGAATTACAGGCATGAGCCACGATACCCAGCCAATTGTTAGATGGGACTAGACAGTGTCCAATTTAGGGCTAATTATTTCTCAGAACTTGACAACATTCTCTGTGTACTCTACCCAGTGTCCCTTGAATCATGAGCCTTTCCAATCTGGCAGGTAGGTACAGACTGTTCTTGATTCTATGAGTGCAGAAATTGTACTGTCATCTTTAATCCTTTCTAGTGGTTCTTTCTCCAACCTTCTTTATTTCCTTACTCCCATAATTGGGGCTTGACTAAATTCTTTTTACTTTGTATTTTTTTGTTTCTTACCCAACTGAGTTTTGAGGGGAACTCTCTGAAGATCTCTAGAGATCTCTCTCTGTGAAGCTGTCTCCTCTCCTTTGAATGACAACTGCTTTGGTTTCCGGCTGTCAGCTCAGCTCATCTGCTGAACTCTGGCGGGTTGCCCCTCCCTTTGCCACGGCTGAAAACTCCTTCAAGGCAGCAACTTGGTATAGTCCTTCTTAGAACTCACTTTTCTTCTTTCCACATCTCAGGTTTCACTGTCTTTTGGTGCCTGTTAGTGTCTTGCAGACAATTTCCTTGTGTGTTTTTGTCCCTGTTTTTGGTTGTCTCAGGCAAGAATATAAGTTCATTCCTTGTTACTTCTTCTTAGCCAGAAACAGAAGTCCCTAGAGATCCGTTGAAAGCGAGGAGTCAGACAGAGGAGTGAAAGGGAGGCCTGAGGGGCTGCAGTAAAAGTTAGCATAGCAATGCCGTGAGAGGGAAAGATGACTTACCGCTGAAAGCCCAACTAAGACGGAAAATTTCTCTAGCAGTGTTCAGACGCACTTACATGAGATGGCCAGCTATTTTACTGATTTATTGACTGATTCTTTCCTTTTTTTTTTTTTCCTTTCTTTTTCTTTGTCTCACTCTGTTGCTCAGGCTAGAGTGCTGTGGCATCAGCCTGTTTCACAGCAACCTCAAACTCTGGGCTCAAGCAATCCAAGCCTCTGCCTCCTAAGTAGCTGGAACTTTAAACATGTGCCACCACACTCAACTAGTTCTCCTATTTAGTGGAGATGAGGTCTCACTTTACTCAGGCTGGTCTTGAACGCCCGAGCTCAAGGGATCTTCCTACCTCGGCCTCCCAGAGTTCTAGGATTGTAGGCATGAGATACTGCACCCAGCTTGATTGATTCTTTTTTTTAGCTACTATTTTATTTTATTTATTTATTCAGTGCCTACTTTGTGCCCAGGTCTTTCCTTTTCCTTTTTCTTGTTCTTTTTTGATACAGAGTCCCACTCTGTTAGCATGGGTAGAATGCTATGGTGTCAGCCTAGCTCACAGCAACCTCAGACTCCCAGGCTCAAGCAGTCCTTCTGCCTCAGACTCCCAAGTAGCTGGGACTATAAGCACAACAACATATGGATAATTTTTCTTTCTTTTCTTTTCTTTTTTTAGTAGAGCCGGGGCCTTACTCTTGCTCAGGCTAGTCTCGAATTCCGGAGCTCAAGCAAACCTCCCACCTTGGCCTCCCAGAGTGCTGAGATTGCAGGCATGAGCCACCACTTCTGGCCTATGTTCAAGTCTTAACGTACATTATTTCTTGTCTTCATGATAGGCCCATCAGCCATTAGTATTGTTAATCCTTTACCTCCATGCCCTTCCCCCCCTTCTCTCCACCCTCAGCCTTAGCCCTTCTCATTTTCTCAAACGAGAAAATAGAAATATCAACTGACTGCCAAGGTCCTGCAGTTTGTAAATTGTATAATGATATTTCAAACTCTGTTCCCTGTAGCTCCAAAGCCAACTGGCCCATACTGTCTTTTTCTTGCCAGGGCTGGGATTTGTGTTGCATGAGTGAGTGGGGGAATTGAGAGTGCTAAAAAGAGAGAGGTTGAAGTGACAGCTTGTGATTAAGCTGTTGGGGAAGGGAAGAAACCAAACATGAAAGCTGATGGATGGAAAGCAAAGAAGCTTCAGAGGTCTTAAGGTCTCTGTGGTGCTGACAATGGTTGTAATGGCCTTAAAGAAACGAAGGAGTGTGTAGTGAGCCCTCGATGATGACAATGGAAAGCGATGCAGGAGAACAAACTCCTAGAATTCTACCTGATTTAATCAATCCTGGATCTCTAATAACCAGTTCTGGATAAATGGTAGATCTGAGAAAGGTAAAACAACAGTGCATCTAGAAAAAGAAAAAGAGCAAATAATTTCCTAAACAAGGCCTAAAAGTGCTCACCATAAAGGGAAAAAAAAGACAAATTGGAGTATATTTCTATCAAAAACCTTGTACAGAGAGCCAAAGAGCAAGCAACAGAGTAGGAGAAAATATTTCCAGCATATATTTTCAAATCACTTTTAGGTCCGTGACTTGGAAAAATGAGAAGTTGTATGTCTTCACTTACTGGAACACTAATTCATTAACAAATAGATGGATTTGTGTATTTCCAGAATTGTTTGTCTAATCTCCTTAAGGGCATTATACCACTAAGCAGCCCCACTAAGTGTTTGATCAGTTTAATTAAAATGATCATTTGTCACACTTTAGAAGCATTTGGCTCTTAGCTATGGAAGTATCAAAGGCTGGGCAAAGAAGTATTAATTTTTCTGTTTATTTATTTATTTATTTATTTATTGCAGTTTTTGGCTGGGACCGGGTTTGAACCCACCCCCTCTGGTATTTGGGGTTGGCACCCTACTCCTTGGGCCACAGGTGCCATCCATTTTCATCATTTTGAAGTTACATGTCATCATCTAGTCACAATTGAGTTGGCAAATAGCCTTCAACTATTCAAGCTTATTCAATATAATGGCTGATAAGATTATGCCTCTAATTTCCCCATAACCATTCTTTCATTAATATAATATTTGAAGGCTATGTGATTAGAATTTATCTTGCTGGCAATTTTGATAGAGTCGGCATCTAATTTTTATCTTCTATGAGTAATTCAAGTATTTTCTAGAAGGTAGAATGAAATAAAATATACACTTCTTGGGCTCTTATATGGTTCAAAAGCTATTGCATATTGTGTTAACATAAAGGAAAGTGAGCATTGAAATATTACTTGATGTTGTATGTTCAGGGATTATGAGGTACGACATAGCAAGGAGACTTTGCATAAGTTGCATGTGATAATCAGTCTCCTTACCTGATGGTCTTTCTCTGTGTACGGGGGATCAATGGGCCAAAAAGTCAGAGAACAAAATAATGAGGCCACAGTAGCATCACCTATATACTTAGTGATATTGTTGTCAAGGTAAGGGATAGAGAATCTAATTTATGTTGAATCATGTACCAAAGAGTTTAATTTACTTAAAGGCTTTATCAAACTCTTTACCAACTCTCTGTTCAGGAGGGTTCCCCCCAGAAACTGGTATAACCTTTATTACAGAGTATAAAGGCAGCCCTGTGTGTGTGCACCTGTGAGTGCGGGTGTGGTAGAGTGGTATATCAGTTTCATGTGGCTGCTGTAACAAATTATCTAAGTCAGTGCCGTAAAACAACACAGATTTATTCTTTCATATTTCTGGTCCTTGGTGTTCCTTGGCTTGTGGTCACATGACTTGGAATCTCTGTCTCATCTTTGCACCCCTTTTCCTCTGTGTGTGTCTTCTCCTTTTTCTGTGTCAAAATTCGCTCTCTCTCTTATAAAGGTACATATAATTGCACTTAGAGCCCACCTGAATAATCTAAGATAAACACCTCCTCTCAGTATCTTTAAACTTAATCTCACACACACACACACACGGCCATAAAGTTCATGTGTAATTGCAAATTACATACCATTTTAGTATAATATAATAGTAGTAATTTAGTAAAATATAATAGTATATTTTTGCTACACAAGTTAATATTTTCTCTTTGGCCATAAAAACTCATACCCACAAGTTCAAGGGATTAGAAAGTGACTGTATCTTTTGGGGGGCATGTACATTTTTTAGCTACTTCAGTTTGTTTTTCTAGCTGTGAGGACACCTGTGTCAGGAGATACCTGCAGAAATAAATTTGTGAACATCTGGATGCCGTACATGTGCAGGGGAAGTAACCAGGAAGGACCCAGGTGTGTCAAGCTGAAGTTAGAGCTCTTGGGTGTGTCTGGAGGGGGTGGGATATAGAGGTGGACAGAGTATATATATATATATTTTTTTTTTGTGAGACAGTCTCACTTTATTGCCCTTGGTAGACTGCCATGGCATCATAGCTTACAGCAACCTCAAACTCTTGGGCTTAAGCGATTCTCTTGCCTCAGCCTCCCTAGTAGTTGGGACTATAGGCACCTGCCGTAACACCCAGTTATTTTTATTTTTTGGTTGTAGTTGTCATTGTTGTTTGACAGGCCCGGGCTGGTTCGAACCCGCCGGCTCTGGTGTATGTGGTTGGCGCCCTAGATGCTGAGCTACAGGCGCCAAGCCTGGAGGAAGTATTTTGAAAGAATACTCAAAGTGTTCTTGAGGGAGGATATAAAATATATCAGAGATCATTCTAAGCTAGATAGTAACTGGTTTGAGAAAGTCTAATTTTTTTTTTTTTGAGACAGAGTCTCAAGTTGCTGCCTTGGGTAGAGTGCTGTGGCATCACAGCTCAGAGCAACCTCAAACTCTTGGGCTTAAGCGATTCTCTTGCCTCAGCCTTCCAAGGAGCTAGGACTATAGGTGCCTGCAACAAAACCAGGCTATTTTTTTTGGTTGCAGTTGTCAGTTTTGTTTTAGCTGGCCCAAGCCGGGTTCCAACACGCCAGCCACAGTGTATTGGCTGGCACCCTACCCACTGAGCTATGGGCACTGCCAGAAAATTTAAGAGGCAATAACTTAGAGCTCATATTCTAAGTATCTTCTCAACTACTTGGTTAATATCCAAATTATGAAGATTGAGTTTAGAGCACTCGTGCACCAATGCAATGATTAGCAAAGTTTTATTAGAAACAAAGTGCCACCCAATAAAATATTTTCACTGTTACTGCTCATGGTTTGGTCTTAAAACTTTATTTTATTTTATTTATTCTTTTTTTTTTTTGAGATAGAGTCTCAAGCTATTCCCCTGAGTGCCGTAGAATCATAGCTCGCAGCAATCTCCAACTCTTGGGCTCTAGCAAGCCTCTTGCCTCAGTTTTTCTATTTATAGTAGAGACAGGGTCTCATTTCTTTTTTTTTGCTCAAGCTGGTCTCAAACTTGTGAGCTCAAGGTATCCACCCACCTCAGCCTCCCAGAGTGCTAGGATTACAGGTGTGAATTACTGCCCCCAGGCTACTTTATTTTATTGTTAATACACGTTTTAAAATGTGCAGGCTTTATTCTAAACACTTTTTACGTTTTATAATTAATTGTTACATTTATTTTAATTTTTTTTAATTCATAATACATCTATGAGATCAATCAATATTAAGTGCATTGCCAGGATTTGAACTCATAGATTATACTTTTCACGGCTGTCCCAGGGATTAGAAAGCCTTTTCTGTAAAGGGAATGATGGTAATTGATTTAGGCTTTGTGGGCCATCAAGTCTCTATTGCAACTACTCAACTCTGCTGCTGTAGTGCTAAAAGCAGCCATTGACAATATTTAAATGAGCGGATATGAACGCGTTCCAATAAAACTTTATTCACAAAACTAGGCAGTGGGTAGCATTTGGCCTGTGGTTCATAGTTTCCAACAACTGTACTATGATATATAAAGACATTTTAAAATAGTTTTAATTTTTTAAAAAGAATTCTCAACTTAAAGTTGTGGATATACAACAGAGTTCCTGTACAGCCTTCATCTAGTTTTCCCTACTGTTAACATCTTAATCAAGCATAGTGCACTTATGAAAATAACACTGGTATAATACTATTACCTAAACTATAGTCCTTACTTGAATTTTACCTTTTTTCCCACTGTGGTCTTTTTCTCTGTTAAAGGCTCTAATCCAGGTGATCATCACACATTGCATTTAGTTATTATGCTCCCTAAGTCTCCTCCAAATTGTAACATTTCAGTCTTTCCTTGCTTGTTACGCTCAGTGAGTAGGGCGCTGGCCCCATATACCAAGGGTTGTGGGTTCAAACTCAGCCCTGGCCGAACTGCAACAAAAAAATAGCTGGGCGTTGTGGCGGGCGCCTGTAGTCTCAGTTACTCGGTAGGCTGAGACAAGAGAATAGCCTAAGCCCAGGAGCTGGAGGTTGCTGTGAGCCCTGAAGCCATGGCACTCAACCAAGGGTGACAAAGTGAGACTCTGTCTCTAAAAAAAAAAAATACCAAAAACAAAACAAAAAAACAACCAAAAAAAAAAAATGACTTGACACTTTTAAAGAGTATCATTCAGTTTTTTGTTTTTTGTTTTTTGTTTTTTGAGACAGAGTGTCAACTTTGTCGTGCTAGAGTGGCTAAGGCTGTCTTGAACTTGTGAGCTCAGGAAATCTACCTGCCTCAAACACCCAGCTATTTTTTAGAGACCGGGTCTTGCTTTCGCTCAGGCTGATCTGCAGCTCGTGAGCTCAAGCATTCCACCTGCATTGCCCTCCCAGAGTGCTGGGATTACAGGCGTGAGTCACTGCCCTTGGCCCTGTGCAGGTGTTTTGTAGAATGTCCTCCAGTTTAGGTTTGGATAACGTTTTATGGTGGTTTTAATGAGGTCATGAATATTTGCCTAGAATATTATATAAGTAATATTGTGCCTTCATATCAGCAGATTCATGATGTTAACCTTGATTGCTTGGTTAAAGTAATGTCTGTTAGGTTTCTCCACTGCGAAGATACTACTTTCCCCTATGTAATTAATAAATAGCTTAGGGCAGATACTTTGGCAGTATGTATTTATCCTGTTTCTCCTCAATCTTTCACCCACATTTATTTATTTATTTACTTATTTATTTAAAGACAGAGTCTTACTTTGTCACCCTGGACAGTGTCATGGCATCAGCCTAGCTCACAGCAACTGTAAACTCTTGGACTCAAGAGATCATCTCGTCTCTGTCTCCCAAATAGCTGGGACTACAGGTGCCTGCCACAACGCCTGGCTAATATTTCCATTTTTAGTAGAGACAGGGTCTTGCTGTTGCTCAGGCCAGTCTTGAACACCCGAACTCAATGAATCCACCTGCCTTGACCTCCCAGAATACTAGGATAACAAGCATGAGCCACTATGCCTGGCCTTACCCCTCTTATTTTAATAGGCATTGGTGGATCTTGACTGTAACAATTACTGCTGAAGTATTAGACTAATGGCGATATTCTCAATATTCTATTTCTCTCTTCTATTTTCATAATATTTGGAATTCTGTGAGAAAGAGTTGTCCCTTCTTCCTCATGTATTTATTGACTCAAGCATTTATTTATGTCAGTATGGAGTAGTGGATATTTACTTAACAGAGTAGTTTATAATTCTATTTTAACATTGTACATTTTGTTGCTCAAAGTTTGGAAGCTTTGGCCATTGTATTGGGAACTTTTTTACCATCCCCCAGTTCTCCACCCCTAAACTATTGCTCCTCCTTAGAAGTGACCATTGTCACCTCTTTTAATTATTTTGATAATTACTATAACATATATTTTGATCCTTTGATATCTTCAAGTCTCTAGTTAAATGTTTATATTACTAATTTATTATTGTATAGGACATTAGAATTAACTTTTTTCCTAGCACTTCTTCCCTATCACCACTTTAAGCATACTTTTTCCATCCTCTGCCATTTGAGTGTAGATTGATATTCAGTATTTCTGTTACTTTGATTATGTGAACACTCTCCACAGCTGAGCCATGGAGTAAATTATAACTGCTTTTCTCCTGCTGCAGCGTTTTTGCTTTCCTTCAAGTTAATGATTGTGTTCTTTGGTTGCGGTTGTCCCTGGTTTTCTTTTTCTTATGAGTTTAACCCCAGCTCTTCATTAGTTGTCAGCATCCTTACTCACACTGTGGTTCTTGGCCCAGCAGCTTTGACAGCACCTGGGAACAGGTCAGAAACGTGCTCGGGCCCTGCCCTCTGGGGCCAGCTGCATTTTAATGAGATCCCAGATCATCCCTGTACGCATTAAACCATAAGAAACCTGGTATCAAGTTATTCCTTCACATCACCGAATGTGATGGGTCTTTCTGTGCTCCTCAAAGGTCTGCCACCCAGACTGTACCTGGAGTGGCCGCCAGGGGCTCCCTCCTTCTCCCCGGTGCTGGAGCTCCTGCTTCCTGTAGCCCATGTCTCTCTTTGCCCCTCCCTCCTCCCTTCCCTTTCTCCCCACTCCTCCCCTCCGTTGCCTTCATTTTCGTCTGCTCACCCTCTTCTAGCTTTCTGAGAAGGTGAAATTTCAAATGTCTTTAAATATTTTTTATACTATTCCCATGTTTGATGGATGGTTTGACTGGGCCTTAAATTCAAGGTTGGAAATAATTTTCCTTCATAATATTCAAGATATTAGTCCAGTGCCCCCTGGCTTCCACTGTTTCTGTTAAGAAGATCAAAGGGATCTTAAAACCTCATCCTTTGTATCCATACCCAACCTAAGTTGTTTTTCTTTCTGGTAGTTAGTAGTATTTGATTTTTTTTTGGAGACAGAGTCTCACTTAGTCACCCTCGGTAGAGTGCTGTGGTGTCACAGCTCACAGCAAGCTCAAACTCTTGGGCTCAAGCGATCCTTTTGCCTCACCTTCCCAAGTAGCTGGGACTACAGGTGCCGCCACAAAGCCCAGCTCTTTTTTAGAGACAGGGTCTTGCTCTGGCTCAGACTGGCCTTGAACCCATGAGCTCAGGCAATCTACCCACCTCAGCCTTCCAAATGCTGGGATTACAGGCATGAGCCACCACACTTGGCCTATGTTTGCTCTTTTTAAATGCAATCCCTCAGGGCGGGCACAGTGGCTCATGCCTGTAATCCTAGCACTCTGGGAGGCCAAGGTGGATGGATTGCCTGAACTCACAGGTTCAAGACAAGCCTGAGCTAGAGCGAGACCCCACCTCTAAAAATAGTCAGGCATTGTGGCGGGCACCTGTAGTCCCAGCTACTTGGGCGGCTGAGACAAGAGGATGGCTTGAGCCTAAGAGTTTGAGGTTGCTGTGATCTATGACACCAGGGCATTCTACCAAGGGTGACCGAGTGAGACTCTGTCTCCAAAAAATAAAAAAAGCAAACAACGACGAAATAAGACTCTGTCTCAAATAAGTAAATAAATAAATCCAGTCCTTCATGGGTCTTTGATGAGCCATTTCAGTCTGGAATATTATTAAGATCTCTTAAGATCTGAAACACCTTTTCTTTTTGTTGATGATTTCTTCCTCTCATTTTTCTCTGTTCTCTTTTTCTAGAATTCTTATTTGGGTATTAGACTTCCTGGATTCACTGGCTTTCTAATTTTGTTTTAAGTCTTTTCTCTCATATGTCTTCATTTTTAACCTTCTTGACTTACTTTGTGAGAGATTTCCTCAACCTTATTTTTCAGTCCTACTACTGAGTTTTGCGTGTCTGAATTCTCTTTTTTCCCTCCTCCTTCTAAAGCGTTCCTTTCCTGTTTTGTGGATACGGTATCTTCTTTCACCCCTCTGAAGATACAGATATTTTCTGCTTCCCTTCCCAGAGAAACAATCTCCATTTCCTCCAAGTTGCTTTCTTTATGTTTGCTTGTTTTGGTTTTATTTTCACATTCGGGTTTTTCCTCAAGGATCTAGAGATCCTTGATTGTCCGTTTCTATTTAAGACTGAGTTTCTGCTCGGCGCCTGTGACTCAACGGGCTAAGGCGCCTGCCATGTACACCTGAGCTGGCGGGTTCGAATCCAGGCTGGGCCCACCAAACAACAATGACGGCTGCAACCAAAAAATGGCCGGGCGTTGTGGTGGGCGCCTGTAGTCCCAGCTACTTGGGAGGCGGAGGGAGGAGACTCGCTTGAGCCCAAGAATTGGAGGTTGCTGTGAGCTGTGATGCCACAGCACTCTATCCAGGGTGACAGCTTGAGGCTCTGTCTCAAAAACAAAACAAAACAAAAAAACAAACAAAAAAAAGACTGAGTTGCCAACGTAAGAGGATCCAGCACTCAAGCAGAGCTCCTAAACTGGGCTTCATGGACAGACTACCCTCTCTAGGATAGCAGTAGCTCAAGGTTTTTCTATTTGGGCAGAGGGGAGATTTCACAGAGAACAATCATCTGAAGGCTATGGGCCTGGCCATTTATCTTATCTGCTAAATAACTTCAAGGGCTTTTGAAGACATTGTACCTTTTCTCCCTTTGAATCTTCCCATATTGTGGCTGTATGTACTGTGGAAAATTTAAAAATAAAGGCTGTAAGTAAATTTTAAAAGAAAAAAAGTCAGCAAAACTTTCAAATTGATCTTCCCCTGTAATTAAAATAGTCTAATATTTTACTATTAGATGATTCATCCTAAGGATAATATTTGATGGCCTTTCAAATTGGATATCAATTTTAAAAGCCAAATGTAGACATAGTGTACTTTGTGTACAATATACATAAAATAGCCTCTTTCTCTCTCCTGAGATGGAGCAGACTCTGGGACAAGGACAGGGGTAAAGAGGATTATCCAAAGCCAAGGAAAACAAGTCTGAGCTTTGTACTGGGGTCTATCTGTGTAGAACAGGACTACGTGGATAGGCCTAGACACCAAGTAAAGGAGGTCCTAAACCACTTAGGAAGGTCAGACAGAGGAATTCCCTCTATGCAAACAGAAAAACAGCTGCATGGCTTTTAATATGGTTTCAGGGACTTTAAATGGGACTATGACTTGAAGACCCAAGGGGGATTCTCTTTGATTAATATCTGACCTTGCCTAGGACTCACCTTTCTGGTTGTCCTAGCCCCAGGACCATCTCTTCCCTCAGGGCTCCTGCCAGAGAGCTTGCTGCTGATTTCCTGACCATAGCCTGAAGCCATATGGGTAGGGATTACCTGCCCTCCTAATCCCACCAACACAGCCTTGCCCCACCCTGAAGTGCCAGGGTGCAGCCACTGGCCCTGACCCCTAACTGCTGCCTGCTGCTTCTGCCTGGATTTCCAGCTTGAAGCCAGAGACACCCTTTTCCTACTGGTGGGAGGAACGGTATCTTTTCCATTCTGGGACTGCCGCCAAGGAAAGCTACATCCTTGGAATACCAAATTGTAACTCAGTTTGTTTTCTTCATTAAAGCATTGTTATAAGCGATGGTTAGGAATTCTAGTTCAACGCTGTTATGGCATAGCACATGGCCTGGACTCCCATTTATAACACACTTTGTTGTTGTCGTTGTTTGGCAGGCCCAGGCTGGGTTTGAACCCTTAGCGTATGTGGTCAGCACCATAACCACTGTGCTATAGGGGCTGAGCCAATGACACTTTTTAAGGAAAAAAATACATGTTTCAAGTTCTAGGTAATAGATTTGAAAAAGCAACTCTTTGCACAAGTGCTGTTGGGGGCTGCCTTGCAAGGGCAGTCAAGGGAGCAAAAATGTCATCATCAGATACTCATTCAACTCCCCCTTGTACCTTGTGTCATCGTGAGTGCTGGATCTGTGAGGCCTCTGCTGGGCCTGTTTTTATAAACTACAGTACGGCTGCCTTACCGATTGCCCTCTGAACCTCAGCACTCTGCAGAGCTTCCCCTGGTGGGTCATGTGTCCTGCTAATGGGGAGGATTAAGGCAAGAAGTGTTCCTGGTCTGAAAAAAGGGCAATTTTAATTTAAATGCATCCTTTCCTAGAGCCCGAGTTCTTTGAGTTACTGAGCCTGCACTAATTTGTGTGATTCTCTTGGGGGCTGGGGCACTCTTCTTAGAGCGTTTTAAAATTAGTACTTCCTATGGGTTCCGTGTTTTCTTTCAAGTGAGGCACTCTTAGAATAATGTGACACCAGGAGATTTTCAAAAGATTAAAGCAGTGTGTTCTGAGGTGAGCCTTCCAACTAATTGCCTGAACTAATTAGACATAAAGGGCCAAGCTATTAGTGTTAATAAGAAGTGACTTGCAAAAGTGTAGTTGGGTGAGCCCCCACTCAGTGGGCACAGTGTTATGGTGTATGGCACACCTCTCGGGGGCGGGAGGCAATTACAAGAGGGACTCTGCCTCACAAATGCAAACATTATAACCTATTTCTTTGTAACCTGAAATTTCAGAAAAAGGCAGGGAGGGAGAAAAGTACAGTTGGACTCAAAGACTGAATAGCTGCTGCAAACAATAATCAGCTGTTTGAAACACCTTAGCTGGAAATTATTCACATCCATTCAAATTGGGTTTTCCCCAAGTTGTTACCCTTACATGTGGTCATTTCATTTTTCAGTGAAAGCAGGCATCCTTTTGAACATGGAGGCTCAACTAAAATAGTCCCTGGAGAAGTTTATTTGTATAAATGCATGTGCACTGTATGAACTTGAACTCTCTTGATGGCTCCTTTCCAGGCTCTTCTTCCATCCACGTAAAGTGCCAGTGCTCCCAGCATTCTGTCCTGGGTCTTTCACTCTCTCCTCCCTCGCCACTTGACCTCATCGCTTTTGGCCTCTGTGCAAAAGCAAGTCCCAAATTTACTTACCTGAACCGAGTCTCTTTTGAATTCCAGATGCATATTTCCTTGTGGTTATCTTACAGGAATTGCAAACTTGTGCAAGCCCAAAACAGGACCGTTATCTTCCCTCCCACATCTGCCCTCCTCCACCCTGCCCTGACTCCACAACTCTGGAGACCATTCAACGTAGTTCTATGTCCTGTTGATTGTACCACCAAGTATGTTTCTCTATCCCCATCAGAGTGCCCATGCCCCCTATTGTATTTTTCCTGGCCTGTCGCCACAGCCCTGTAACTAATCTCCCCAAGTCTATTTCACCTCCTTCCAAACTATCCACAGCTGCTAGAAGAGTATCAGAAGCACAATTCTGATTTTGTCACTATCTGCTAAATGTGTGCGGTGATCAACCGTTGTTGTGAGTTGAAGGTCAGCGTCTTATTATTGTGACTGTTTGATCTTGTCCACTCCTCATTCCTAACTCACAACAGCTCAGACTGACCAGACACCCCTTAGGTGCTTGAGGTCACCTGGATCCTTACCTGCATAAGGTCATTTTGTGCATCAGGCCCCTCTGCCAGGAGGCTCTTCCTCCGAAGCTCTGCCTGGCTATTGCCCACTTTCCCTTCTAGTCTTAGCTTCAGTATCATTCCTCTGTGACATTTCCAGAAGCCCTCCCCCAGTGGTTAGGTGTCTCCATTAAATATGCCAACAGCATCTGCATTTCCTAGCACTCATTATAATTATAATTAATTGAGTATTTGTATAATTACTAGTTTGATGCCTGAGCAGGGACCATGCTTATCTGGCTAGCCATTTTCTCCCTAGTGCCTTCCATGACAAATATTTGCCAACTGAATGTATAATGGATGCAGTGGGACAGAAGCCGTGGCATATGTTATGTGTATTTGTACTTATGTTTGACTATGGGATATCTGATGTTCTAGGAGCTTGAACACTTCCCACTCCAGAATGCCGCAACACTGTGAAGGCCTTATTTAGATCTTGTTAACTGTTCAGCTGCGGCATCCTCTTTTTCCTCTTTTATTCTGGAAGTAGACTGCATTGGTCAGGGTTCTACCAGAGAGACTGAACCTTACAAGACACAAAATTTATTGCAATTCAGCTCACAAGATGCAGAGAAGGGAACCTGGCTAGGCAAGTACAAAATCAATCTATCAGAGAGGCTGTCAGGAAGAACAGGCTAAAATTCTTGGGCTTAGAGAGGCGCTGCTGTTCACACATGGACTTTCTTCTTCAGGGAAGCCCAAGCTCCACTCCTAAAATGTTTCAATTGGTTGACTCAGGCCCACCCAGATTATATAGGACAATCTCATACACTTAAAGTTAGCCAATTATGGACTTTTGTGACATCTATATTACAAAACACCCTCACAGCAACACGTAGGTTCTTACTACTGATTGACTAACTAGAGACTACAGCTTGAAGCCCAGTTGACATTTAAAACTGACCATCAAATAAGCCTTTGATGCAAAGCAAAATTAACCTTTTTTTAAAACAAAAAATAAAAAATAACCTTGGTGCTTCTGAAATTGGGAATAATAATTAAATGTTTTATCTAGTAAATATCTTATTAGCTGTGTAAATAATACATATAGAAAGGTATTTTTACCTATTTGTTGAACTATGCTAAATAACTTCATTACCTTGGCTTGGCTCCGGTAGCACAGTGTTTATGGCGCCAGCCACATACACCAAAGGTGGTGGATTTGAACCTGGCCCAGGCCAGCTAAACAACTGCAACAAAAAATAGCCAGGCATTGTGGTGCCTGTAGTCCCAGCCACTTGGGAGACTGAGGCAAGAGAATCACTTAAGCCCAAGAGTTTGCGAGTGCTGTGAGCTGTGATGCCATAGCACTCTACTGAGGGTGACATAGTGAGACTGTCGCAAAAAAAAAAGCAAAACTTCATTACTTTGATATCCAAAACAAATGTGTAACTAATTGAGCTGCTATGTATAATAAAATTCTAGGAAAATTGGCTCTTTTATGTGTAGTGCTTCTAATGCGTGGACAACTGTGTCTTGTACAGGTGCCTTTTTGTTTGTTAGAGCAACCAACATTTCCTGAGCTCAGAGCTGGGCAGTGTAGACACAAGATAAGGCAGAATACCACCCTATAACTGGAGGCCTTGGGTGTACTTGAGTAAACATAAGTAAACAGAGACGTGTAACTGTGTGCAGGGTTGGAGTGTACACTGTGAGAGCGATGTGATTTGATGCCAGAGTGTGAAGCATTAAGCTTGAGGACCCGGTAGTTTTCTGCAGGGAGAGAGGAAGCCCTCTGTGGGGGAGAGTTCCACATGCCCTGTTATTCAGGAAGAGGAATCTGGTGTGGAGGGTGGAGTGAGGAAAGAAGAGAGTGTTAGTGGCAGGAATCTGAGCTAAAAGTTTTGCACAGTGTTGAGGAACAGAGGCTGGATTCTAGCACTAGCAGAGTATACCAATTGAGTAAAGGAGAGATGACTGAAGATTACCTTGAGAGTTCTTGCTTGAAAGGCAGGGGCTGATGAGTAGTGGACGTGTGTGTTATCAGAGAAGAAAAATGAATGTTTAGTTCTGGGGCAGGTGAAGGGTACAGAGGGTAATAGTTGCTACTTCCTGAGCACCTGCACCGGGGCTGGGGCGTTACACACACTGATTCATTGGTCGTAAGTAATGTTAATGGTACTTCCGGCTGGGCGAGATTGCCTCAAGAAGGTCTTAAACCAAGGGAAAAGTTTGAGAAAGGTGCTTGATACTAACTATTCTTTTTTAGTGTTTCATCTTTTTATAAAGGATAATATAGGTATGCTACTTTGAATATTAATTCTAAGAGGATATCTGTTTATAATTAGAAATAAGTGACAATTAGTAGATATTGGGAAAGAAAAAAGAAAGGATTACATTCATGAATGATTTCTCTGTGTTGACATATAATTCCCAGAGCAAACTGAGGAAGCAGTTTGTTTTTTTTATTTTTTTGCCTTGAATATATGAAATCATTTGCGCAAAGTCTGCCATTTATTTATTTATTGTCGTTGTTGAGACAGAGTCTAACTCTTTTGCCCTGGGTAGAGTGAGATGGCATCATAGCTCACAGCAATCTCGAACTCTCAGGCTCAAGTGCCCCTCTTGCCTCAGCCTCCCAAGTAACTGGGACTACAGGTGCCCGCCACATGCCTGACTATTTTTAGACCTGGGGTCTTGCCGTAGCTCAGGCTGGTCTCAAACTCCTAAGCTCAAGCAGTCCACTCGCCTCAGCCTCTCAGAGTGCTAGGATTACAGGCGTGAGCCACCATGCCCAGCCTGAAGTCTGCCTTCTAAGATGGCAAGTGCAAGGGTCTCACTCTCACTGACCAAATCTGGGAACTGATAGTAATGGGTTATAAATCACTAAACGAAATGGGATTTAATGAGTCTATATTGGTAAAGAAACAATATGGGTGGGAGAAGGAAAGCTCTTCCTTTATTGGTTGGGAATGCCGACCAATAAATATACAGGGAATGTAGGAAACAGGAAAAACATCACCATTTGGTAAACATGGTGATTGTTGATGAAGATGGGAGGTGTCAGTGGATGGTGGGTGGAGGTTTGAAGAACGGGATATTGGCTTAGTCTCATAGTGTTTCTCCACAACATGCCAGGAGGAAAATGGTGTCTTTTGGTTGTAAAGACTGGCAGACACAGACTTGTCAGGTGATCAAGATGGACATCCTGAGTGGAGGGATGAACCAGCACCCTGTCCTCCAGCTGTGATGCACTAAGAGCAGTACAGCATCATTTTGGGGTCTTCCTGGCAGGAACGCATGTCTGAGTCTGGTCATAAGTGAACATGTGATGGGCTCCAATTGAGAGTGATCCAGGTCATCGGAGAGAATAAAAGGTTTGACACTTGAAACTGTCAGGGATGAGCGAGATAGGGAAAGGCTGAGGAATCTCTCTAGATTGGAAAAAAAAGGTGAGATTTGATGACTAAATGCAACACATGACCCCAGATTGGATCCTAAGCCTGAGACCATTGTCGGGACAGGCTGACTGGTGTTTGTGAGTTGGATAGTAATGGTCTTAGCAATGTTCAGTTACTGACTGGAATGGTCCAATGGTTGATATATAAGAAAGTGTCCTTGTTTGGGAAACTATACACTGCAGTATAAAAAAGTAAAGCAGCATAGTATCCGCAGTTTGCCATCAAATGTTTTAGAAAATGCTGAAGACTACACGACTGGATGTCGTGGGTAAAGGGGAAAGAGAAGACAAGGTCTTTGTGCTGCTCATGTGAGTTTTTTGTGAACTTGAAATTATTTTAAAATATATATCTTTAAAGGTTATGAAGGTCAAGGAAGGACCAAGAAACTGTTCGGGGATGAAGGAAACTGAGAGACATGACAATTATAGGCTACCAATGGTCTGGATTGAATCCTTTTGCTGTAAGGAAATCACTGGGCTAGTTGACAAAGTTTCAATAGGGTGTTTAGGTGAAATGGGTACAGGCTTTCTTGGTACTATTTTGACAATTTATCTGTAAGTTTGAAGTTGTTTTAAAGTTGTGTTTTTTTTAAGTTCATGTGCTTTTCTGAAACGCAAACAAATTTCAAAGTCCCTTTTCTTTGCTGTAACAGGAGAACCAGACTCTGCTTTTCAGGAAGAAGTTTGAATATATTAAAGATTTTATTTTTACGAGTAGGAAATGCCCAACTGATTCATCTGTAGAAAGTCAGTCTCTTGAGTCCTTGTCCTCAAATGTAAATTCAGGATAATAGTATCTGTCTGGCCTGTCTTATTGGGTGAGTCCTTCTTAGGGCAAAATGAGATAAATATGTAAGCATTTTTTTTTTTTAAAGAGAAAATGCTGTAGGAATATAAGCCATTATTGACAAAATGCTGAATAGGGACATGTGGTCATTATTTCCACTATCTTCATGCTTTTAGTAGAAATATTCCGGTTTGGTAATGAAAATGACCCTACCCTTGTTTGTTACTCAAATATCTTCTTAATTTTTCCATGAAATTCTTCCTCTTTTACTGCCTTTTCTGTTGTGTGTTTTATCCCCCTTCCTTTTATCAGACCTGAATTTTTCCCTCTTGTACATAATTCTTTGCTTATGTATTATTTTTCTTTTGAGACAGAGTCTCACTATGTCACCCTCAGTAGAGTGCTGTGGCATCACAGCTCACAGCAACCTCAAACTCTTGGGTTTAAGAGATTCTCTTGCCTTAGCCTCCCAAGTAGCTGGGACTACAGGCACCTGCCAAAATGTCCGGCTATTTTTTGTTGCAGTTGTCATCATTGTTGTTTAGCTGGCCTAGGATGGTTCGAATCCGCCACCCTTGGTAAATGTGGCTGGCGCCATAACCACTGTGCTACAGGCACTGAGCCTGCTTATGTATTTTTATTATTTTTGCCTCTGATTCTGCTTTTCCCATTTGCAGTTATTTCCCTTCCCATCTACTTTCACTTTTTGTTGTAGCTGCAAAGATTCAATGCTACTTTTCCAATTTAGCTTTATTCAAGAGAAAGCCCAACCTGAATTAGACTCTTAGCAGAAGAATACAGGTAACTGATCAAGTTGTCTTAAGAGCTACCACTTACTGAATGCTCACTATGGGCCAAGAATTGTATTGGTTGCATTATCTGTATTCACATTTAATCCTCACATTGTGGAGTGTTTTATCCCCATTTTACAGAGTAGAAAATGGAAGCATAGAAGTGGAACAGTTTTCCGAAAGTAAAAAATGGTAAGTGACAAAGCCAAGTTTCAAAATCCCAAGGTGAATTTCAAAACCTGTAGAGCTTCACCCTACTATATGCTTACGGGTATTAGTTCCACAACAATTAGGCTCTATAGAGAGTCCCTTACAGCCAAGGATGTCATGTAGAAAAGAGTGTAAATAAGGAGTGGGCAAAGCGAGTGTTGTAGTGCTTTTTATGCAAGGGTATGGGGGAGGGAAGCTGAGTTGTATGTCAGCCTGTGAATGGCTGAATCTTGGCAAGTAATTATTTATAATCAGTGCTTGTTGCTGCTGAAAGCCATCCCATCGGACCCCTTTCCAGCAAGATTCTCCTTTTGGAGTATAACAGGAACTAATTATGTGCTATTAAACCCAAGACTCATTTTATATTCAGAGGTTCCAGTGGTAAACCTCACGTGTCAGGAGCAATTAGTGACATTGTGGCATGTCATCTTCAATATGCCGAGTTGTAGACAACAAATCCTGGCAGGCCGAATAGGTTTAAATAACCACGTCCACAATCATCGCCACTGCCTTCTGAGCAAAGCTATTTCCAGGCAACAGATTCAGGATGTCCTCCTAAACAGTAATCTGGAGATTTCAGAAACATAAGAACATAGTTCATTCTGAATTTTAAGATTTTGCATGCTTAGGAAAGAGGTTGGAGATGTCCACAAAAGATGAGGTCATGCTACATGATCTATGAGTTGATCGTGGGGATTCTGTTACCACTTAGTTCCAGGGTAATAACTGCAGTATATCAATGGAACCTGAGGCAGACACAAAACAAATGCAAACATGTGAAAACTGGTTTGGCCAAGCTTGAGACACCAAGCCTGTCTTCTTATTGGAATTTGAAATCTTTGATTATGAAATACATCTCATAGGTACATACCTGCATTCAATTTTATAGAGAAAAATGGCAGAAACAAAAATGTGTTCTCCTTTTGAAAGTAAAATATGTTGTTGCGGGGAGTGTCATCAGCCGAGTTACACATATAGCCATACTGTGTTACCTACGATTCTGCTTATGCTGCTCCTAAAGGTAGGTTTTCTTGTTGATTTTGGATTTTTAGGATGTTGCTGAGATATTGCATGGGAAAATGCAGTAATAGGATGTTGCTGGAGTGGGGCAGAGCAGTGAAAGCATCTGAAAAAAATTGCTCTCATGGGAGAGCTGAACCGCATCCATTAAGCCGGGGTCTGCCCCAGAATGCTGGCTTTACGAGGGGCTTAGCTCTGCGGTAATTGACTCCTCAGCCCACTAAGGCAGCTCAAGGACTCTCTGCGGGAAAAGAACCTCTTTGTTTACCCCTGTGTTCTGGGGCTTGGCTGTCCCAGCTAGACTATTCACAGCAAATGTAAATTCTAACCACTGCAAAACAGTCTCTGGAAATCCCAATTGTGTGCACTTTAGAGATGACCACTTGGCAAATACTTTTAAAGAGTGAGGCAAAGACAGAGATGCAGAGAGAGAAAAGAAAAAGAAGGAAACGTAAACCTGAGTAAAAATAAAATATTTGAGGGATGTTGTTTAAATTTGAGTGAGCCCAAACATTAAAAATATTCAATAGGTGGGTAAGCCTACTTGAAGGAATAAATGCATTATAAAGTAAATACATGGCTCTTTAAAAAGAGCCATGGTGTCGTTAGTGAGTAAAACTGAAAGAAAGCACCTGGCAATCGTAGGTGAAGCCATGAGCATGATTTGTTTACATATGTAAGTTAAATTCTAAGATAATTATTTGCCCATAAACCATTCCTGGTTATACTATGTGTGTTATTAATTTTTCACTGGTCTTTCCTAAGTAACAAACTTCTGACTGTCCCCACAGTGATCTTAGCTGATTGTTGGCGCCGCTATCCTTAGCCAAGTAAATCTATAGTTACAGAGATGTGGATGGAGTTTGCCAAGATGTGGCTTTGGTTAGTAAGTGATGCTCACAGGATAGTTGACTCAGTAAACCAGCCATGTCTACTTTTACCTGGTAGAACAGATATAAATGAAGGGCTTTGCTTTCTTGAGTCCAAATCTATACTGTCAAGGTCACCGCTCACAAGCCCAGCATTTCATCGTTGCCTGGCATAAAGCACGCACACTTTCAGACCCTGGGTTTTCTGCTGCATTGCCGGCTTTCTCTCTCTCCATATATTATGCATTGGGAATGAAGGGGAAGGAGAGAGGCCATCTGCTAAAGAACCACCGTTACGGAGACTGTATCCAGCAATGGCTTGCAGTATGTTCTCCTGTAACCCAGGACATTCTGATTCTGTGGCTGTGTCACAGAGCAACCCCAGGCTGCAGCTTTCCCAGCCAGTCGCCTGGCTGACAGGGATTGATGCTGGTGATGTCATTTTAATCCCTGGTTCATCCATCTACCTAAAGCCCTTAGATGTCTTTAAACCTTCCAAATTCTAATTCGTAGAAACTCAGATATTGAAGAGAGATTTCATAATCTTCCCTTAAAGCAAAAGTTTGCTGAAGAAACAAAATAGAATCTTGGTATATGTGAAAATTAATTACGATTTCTTTCAACATTGAAAAAGTACATGTTGTTATAAGAAGTAATATTTGTTCATGGCAGAAAAAATAACATAGACCCTCTTTCAAGAAATAACAATTACCCATAATCCCACCATCCAGAAATAGACATTTGATGTTAAAATACTCAGATTTCTTTTCCTATTATTTATATTTCTATAAATAATCTTTTTTTTTTAACAGAAATGGAATTATGGTATGCATGCTGCTTTATAAACCTCTCCCTTCCCCAGGGTTTTCATGTTGGTGACTCTTATTTATCATCCTTAAAGGCTGCAGAGATTGCTGGACACAACATGTGCCCTGATTTTTTGGCTGTAATAAGCAATATTGGCATGGACATCTTTTTACTGGCAGGTACATGATCATGCATCTGTTTGATTATGCGTGCCAGGTAGCTTTTTTTTTGAAACAGTCTCACTGTGTTGCTGTCGGTAGAGTGCTGTGGCCTCACAGCTCTCAGCAACCTTAAACTCTTGGGCTCAAGCAATTTTCTTGCCTCGGCCTCCCTTGTAGCTGGGACTACAGGTGGCTGCCACAACACCTGGCTATTTTTTGTTGTTGTTGTTGTTGTTTGTTTGTTTGGCACAGTGGTTCTCAACCTGTGGGTTGCGACCCACAGGAACTGTATTAAAGGGCCATGGCATTAGGAAGGTTGAGAACCACTGGTTTAGAAGGCTTGGGCCATGTTCAAACCCACCAGCCCTGGTTCATGTGGCTGGTGCCCTAACCGCTGAGCTACAGGTGCCGAGCCACGCCAGGTAACTTTTTAATGTAGTACTTAGGTTGAAGGTTTGTGAGACTTGTTACTAGGGTACTCTTTCAAAAGTTTGTTATGATTCTTTGTCAATCTATGAGGTGAAAAGTGGTTTTACATTGTTTTAAATTGCATCCTTTGTCTTCAGACTGAGCATTTTTCTGTATCAACTCAAATGTTGGCCATTTCAGTTTTGCAGTAAATTGGCTAACTTGTGTTCTTTTCCCATTTTTCTATAGAGATGTCCTGTTTTGGCTTATCGTTTTGTTCAAGTATCTAACATATCAGAGACATGGATTTTCTAGAGCTTTGCCTTGCTGGTATTACCCCTATTAGATTCAAATTTTGATTGATATTTAGTTAAATGTAGTGTTATTTGATTGGGTATGGGCACGTTTTTCAATATTGAGTTTTGCTGTTTGACAATAACATTTTAAGTACTTCTGGTCTAAGGAAATTATAAAAATTAAAGGATATGGAGTGACTTTTTCTAGGTCTTTCAGTTTATTCCTTGCCCTAGGGGAGAATTGTTCTTAAATCATTTGAGAAAACTAAGTGTCTAGTGTTTACACCAGCTAAATGATTGAAATCCATCTGGTTGGTGTTTAAAATGTTCTTTTTAATGATTTTAGCACACTCACCTATTGTTATTCATGTTCAAATCTGGTAGCTTTGGCTCTTTGAAATAGTCCCTTCACGTGGGTCCTTATGGCCTTGGGAGTCTGACAGTTTTATGATTATGCAAATGTTATTGAGCTCATCTTGATGGATGGTTCCTGAGTCTTTGGCTGACTGCACAGAGACTTTGCCTTTACTGTCACAGGGTTGGCTAGTGTGACCTTCACATCAGGCCGCAGAAAACATGCTTGCCAGTCATCCTAGGACGATTTGCAGTGGTTGCCGGGGCAACCTCACTGGCATCTAATCAGATGCCTTAGGGATAACCCAAGTCCCAGTGGGGACACCCATCTGAAGGGAGGATCTCTGTCCTTCAGGTAACAGGGGAAGTACATCTGTCAATTTTAAGACATTGATAATATTGACGGTGGTGAGATACTCCACAATCTAGCAGTGAACTCAGGGAAGGGAGAGAATAAGGGGAAAAGGAATCAAGAGAATAGGAATAGAAGAGAGGCAGGAAGGGAGGAAAAGGTTGCACTGAGGCAAACTGTAGAAATCAGAAATAGTAAAGAGCTAATGGTTCACGAACAAGGAAACCTCCTGACGCAGAGTGAGCAGAGGACTTTGAGGGTACAGACTGAGAAGCTACGTTTAGAAAAACCCGTGGCCAAGAAGCACAGACTGCAGAGGGAGAAAGAACAGTGGAGACTCCTGAAATGTACGAAATAAAAATACTGGTTTTCACTGAAACAGTCATGTATGTGCGGCATGCTTTAATCTGCTTTAAGAAAACCAGCATTGTTTTCTTCCTGTACATCGTAGCCGGAGTAAATCACAAGTGATTTTTCTGGAATCAGAATGCCACCATTCAGAATCACAGGACACATATTTGTTGTTGCTTCTGTGACTCAGAACTGGTACAGATTTCAAATTCGTGTATTGTTAGCACTCTGAATGTGTGTTTAACAAAACAAATCTACAGATATGCCGGAGTGGATATCATGACAGGTGGCAGCGCTCTAGCCACTCTAATAAGCAGGACTGCAGACAGACAGGCAGAAAGGCATTGAGTAGCCCTGGGATGAAAGTCTGTCTGGAACCATTCTCTTCCCTCAGAATGCTCAGTCTCATGCTCACTCAAACTCAATAAATGATGGACCGTGAAGATACCGTCCGGATTTCAGGCCATTGAGATTGTTTGGATATTTTCTAGAGATTGGATTTCGTGGTTAACAGAAAATCATGGCTTCAGGAAGAGCCCTGGCAGGTAAGGGATGGCATACCCTAAGATTTACCTGAGCATCATTTAATGAAGAAATGATTTAAGGAGGTGAGGGAAGAGTTAAGGAGCCCCTAAGTGTTGGCAAAGCACCCCAGGGAACCACTACTTTCTTTGTACTGGAAGCGACAAGGGAGAAAGCTGGGTTTATGGGGCCCAGTGAGGCTCTGGTCGTGGAGCAGTAAGTTCAGATATGGTGACAGCCACATCTCAGCTCTGGCAGGAGCAGGCAAGGAGATAGGGTGGGCGTAAATATCCCAACCCCTTTGTCCTTCACACTGATGCCTTCTGTGAGTCATAGTAATCAGAAGCTAGTGGGCAAGGTAAGCTGGGGGCTGCAGTCTATGGAGGTCAGCTTCCTGGAGCCCAGAGAAGGGCAGAGAAAGATAAGGCTAGACCCTGGATCTGGGGTGGGGAGGCACTGAGAGAGAAGAAGCTGCACAGTGCGCAAATACCTCCTGGTCTGCAAGGATCTCTTTGCCCTTTGGAAACACATGCACCGGGAAAAGAAGTTATTTATAAAATAATGCTTTTAATAGGAGCTGGGCAGCAGAACAGAAACCAGTCGGTCTTCTGATTTCCCAGCCAATGGCTCCCTTGTTTGTGCTACACCAAGTCCAGTGTGTATTCTACAACTGCTGTTCCTTCTGTATGTGAGAGTCTGCCCTCTGGACTTTAGGTCCTTTCAATTATGAATATGCTTTTATTTTTCTTGATTTCTCCAGCACCTAGCCTCGTGCCTAGTATATTGTAGGAATTAATGTCTCAAGTAAATGGTAGAATAAATGTTTTGTAGCCTCTTTCAGAACACATTTGATTTCTAGAGCATATCTTCATAATGAAACAACCCTCTTTCTCCAGTCCTGGGTCCCTTATGTTTCAGTGAAAAGTAGGGAGGAATCATGAATATTATTTCCTACCAGCTCAAGCTCTGGCACTGTTAGTAGTCGCAGTAAAGACACTTCTGCTCTTATTAGTAACTATAAAAATAACGGTTTCGGTGAGCATTTTCTCTGTGACCAACATATTTACCAGTTCTTATATTAAGTATGAGCCACTGCCCATTGAACATGTATGCAGTGTAGCCATCTAAAAATGGCTAAGGATTAATCATGGTGTACCAACCAAACATTAGTACAAAGAAAAGAGGGGTCAGAGGCATTAGAATCCACTAAATCCATGTTTGACCTTAAAAATATTTGTAAGGTCAAAGTAGGGGGCAGGGATTTTCCCTATAATATATCAGGATCTATTATGAAGTTATGGAACTCAAGATAACTTGGTACTTGCTCTGGGACAGATAAATTGACTAGTGGAATAAAGTCAAAAGCTCAGAAACTTGCCTACACGCATGCTTCAAACTTTGGTATACATTAGATCTGTAGGAAAAAGAGAGACTAGTCTGTAAATAGAACTGAGAATAAAGGGTTATCTTTAGGAGAAGAGACAAAAATAGATTTCTACTTCATAATTGCGCCGTGTGTGTGTGTGTGTGTGTGTGTGTGTGTGCGCGCGTGTATATATCTCAACCCCAGAAGGTTCTGAAATGTCAAAACTTGAGAATAGAAAAAGATTTTCCTAGTTTTTAAAAAGAGTTTTAATTTTAGTCTTCAGAGAAAGAGAGGATGTTTTAGGACACAAAACCCAATTAATATAAAATAAATGAGATATTTAGTTATATTAAAATTAAACATTTTGTTAATTCACAGAGCCCTTGTTGAAATCATATGATGCTTGAGATTTCCTTCAATGTGATTTGCGAGAGGGAAGGGGAATAGCTGGGAGTGTAGATAACACAAAATTGACCATTTCTGAAACGAGGTGATACCTCATTGCTGAAGATTGCTACACTTGTCTTTGAAGTACTGACCTTGGGAAGCTATGCACCAATGCCAGTGCCTGGTCTACCCTTCAAAGCAATTTTGAACTCTGTTTCTGGTAGCACTTTTAGAATGAGTTAGCAAACTTAATTGTCAGACCTTATATACTAAAGATGAAAGGCCTAGAAGAATATATAAAGTTCCATAAATCAAGATGAGAAGCATAAACAACACACTTAAAAATGAGCAAAATATGGGTATTTTACAGTTATAAAAAAAGGAAACAGGTGGCCAAGAAATATGTCAAAAATGTTCAACTTCATCTGTGATTTGGAAGGAAATACAACTGCCTCAATGAGATGTCATTTTCTTACATCCATTCAATTGACAAGAATTTAAAAGTCTATTAATGTCAAGTGCTAGGGCAGTTATAGATCTAAAGGATCTCATAACCCTCTAGAAATTTGTTGTAACTACCTTACAAAATAGTTCTGGCATTATCGCATAGAATTAACTAGTCACATTTCCTATTACACAGCATTTTACTCTTCAGTTTTATATGTCAAAGAAATTCTTGCACATGTGCATCAAGAAATATATACAGAAATATTTCCATTGGCACTGTACCTGTCAAACACTTGGGAAAACTCAAATGTCTATGGCCACTTGAGTGGATAAACTATCGTATGTTCCTCCAATAAAATAAAGCCACAATCAAAATTAAGTAAAATACGTGGCGGCACCTGTGGCTCAAGGAGTAGGGCGCTGGCCCCATATACCAGAGGTGGTGGGTTCAAACCCAGCCCCGGCCAAAAAAAAAAAAAAATTGCAAAAAAAAAAGATATATAAAATTAAGTAAAATAAAATAATGGCAACATAAATAAATTTTAGCTATATCAAGTGAATAAATTCTAAAAATATTACATATTGTGACATTTTCTATAAATTTAAAAACAACTAAAATTATAACTAGGGTTAAGGAATGCATATGTAGACAAGATGATAACATATAGAAAGGAAAGTAGTAATAGCTTTCATATGAAAGCTATAACCCAATTATAGCCCAAGAATATGGGGAAATGGAAGTGGGGAGAGTAATTGGCGGGACCGCACCTACAGTGTATCTTACAAGGGTACATGTGAAATTTACTAACTGTAGAATATAAATGTCTTAACACAATAACTAAGAAAATGCCGTGAAGGCTATGTTAACCAATTTGATGAAAATATTTCAAATTATATATAAAACCAGCACATCGTGCCCCATGATTGCATTAATGTACACAGCTGTGATTTAATAATGAAAAAGAAAGGAAAATAGTAGAATGTTGAGTATGAGACTAAGGATGATTGTTACTTAAAATAGACAGAGGCAGGATGATGAAACGGAGAGGGATGTTTGGGGAGATGAGTTATTATCAAAGTTTAATTTTTGTTGAGTGATGGTTTCATGACTGCTATCATAATATTAAAAAAGAACAATGAATGAATGAGGGCAGTCTGCCTGATCTAGATGTGAATATGTCTTATATCAAAGATCGTGTTTAATTCAATTCTATGCAATTGAAGTTGAATGAAACACGAAAAAAAAATATTAAGATGAGTGGAAAGGGAAGGATAGCCTAGTACATTTATCACCCATTGGAAATTATACATTTTGCATAGGAGGATAATCAGGCAGGGTACAGATTAAGCAGCTATTATGGAGAGATTACAAACAAAACTAATTGTTCAAACAAGACAGGCCTCCCACTTTGTCCCATTCATAGTGTAATTATCATCACCCAATAAAAATTTAATGAGCCACACATGTCATAATATTAAATTTCCTAATAGCCAGGTTAAAAAATGGCAAACAAGTGAAATTATTTTTAATAATATATTTAACCCATTGTAGTCAATATTATTTCAACATACATGCAACATAAAAATTATTAATGAACTTTTCTTACTTCTTTTGATCATATTACGTCATAAAGTCTAATGTGTATTTTACACTTGCGGCACATCTCAACTTGGACACTAAATTTTCATCATAGATTTCATAATATTTACAGTTGAAAAAATAGAATCACATGCCCAATATGTTTTAAACATACTTAAAAGTTTTTCATTAACTGCATCAGTATTGTTTTTTCCTAGTCCATTTTCTATTGCTATAGTAGAATACCTGTGATTTAAATTAAAATAGGAAAGAGCTTTATTTAGTTCATAGTTCTGGAAGCTCTGAAGTCCAGTATTGGATAGCTAGCTGCAAATGGTAAGGTCCTTGTGCTGCTTCATAACAAAGTGTGCAAAAGGGCAAAACACAATGGGCTCCTCAATTTATAATAACATGGCTCACTAACCCAGTTCCTAACCCAGTCCTAAAAGAAGGTGACATTAATTCTTTTTAGTGACCTGATCACCTCTTAAAGGCCCCACCTCCCAATGCCTCCACAACAGGGACCAAAGTCTAGGAACACACAAGGTAGACAGAGCCTTGGTCTTTGAATGACCTCTGTACTGTGCATGGCATTTAAATTAATTTAAGTGAAATAACATTAAAAATCTATTCCTCAGTCTCCCTACTCACTGTTGACATGCTCAGTAACTACATGTGGCTAATGACCACCTCAGTGGAAGAACTGGCCTAGATCATTAGTTATCAAGATATGCTTCCTAGCCTCTATCTTTACCCCAAAACCAACAGGCTTGGCATCACTTAGGAACTTGTTAAAAATGCAAATGGTGACTCAGATATTCTGGGAGTGGGCACAAAATTCTGGTTTTAACAAGCCCTCCAGGTGATTCTGATGTACATTAAAGCCTAGAAACTACTGGTCTAGTCATTCAAAGACCAAGGCTCTATCTATCTTGTTGCTCTACTATCACTTATCACTTATTTATCACTTATAAATGAGAACTGTCTTCATCTGCAGGGTAGAAGGCGGCTGGCTGGGAGCACGTCTGCGTTCTATCTGGGGGAAGGTTGGGGCCTAAGAAGTGATGATAGGTTGGCCAGTCTCTTTTCTTTTGTAAAGGTGGTAATGTAACACTCCACAAAGTGTTCTCCTCTTAGCTCCTTAGCTGTCACTGAGTAGAGCTAAGTGGCCATACCTAGCTGCAAGGAAGGCTGGGAATTTTAGATTATCTCGCTGATCATGTGCCAGCTGAAAACTGGTGGAGGTGACGTGGTGGAGGAAGGTCTGTTCCTAAAAAGGAGCAAGTGGAGAATGGACACTGAAGGCAGTTTGCAATGTCACTGTGTCAAGTGAGCAGAGTTTGATTTATTTTGCAACCTAGAGCTTAACCTTGATTTTATTGTATCATATGATCTGATCTTCACTGGCACACTGGGTTTCTTGGAAAACCGAAATACATGAAATATGGATACATATAATACCTAAAGTCTCAAAGATGTTATGAAATATATCTAAACTTGAAAGGTGGCAGGGAGAACTTGTCACCAAGATTGACCTCTTACCAGCCAGCCACCTTTATTTATTTTTTTTAACTTTTTTTTTATTAAGTCATTTGTACATAGATCATACACACATTTATGCCATTATGAGATTTGATGTGTTGATTATTTGTACAAATTGGAGTGCTTACAGGCTACTAATCAACATAGCTTTCACCTCTTTTACCCAATTACAGCGTTAAGACATTTGTGTTCTACACTTGATAGATCCAACGTACTTGCATTATGCTCCATAGGTGTGGTCCCTCTATCAACCCACCCACCTCCCTTTCCTTCTCCTTCCCCTTCCCTCCTTCATCCTAGGCTATAATTATGTTTCATTTTTCATATGCAAGTGTGAGTGATTATAAATTGGTTTCACAGTAGTGCTGAGTACTTTGGATATTTTTTTTCCCATTCCTGAGATACTTTACAGCCAGCCACCTTTAAACCAGAGAAGGCTGTGTGTGGTGCGTTGTGTGGGAGGCAGATTGATTTAGCCCTAGGTGTAATCGTTCAAAGGACAAGGATGATTGTCCCAACCCCATTCTATGGGATATTAAACATTAACACATTGGTGTAACTACCTACCTACACTATAAATATTAAAAAGAAATGAGATTATACTTTTGTCCTCTTTTGTAGTCTACCTTTCCCCTGTAATTTATAGCACAGATACATGCCACAGTCAACAAATACAGATCTGCATTGTTAACAGGCTACTGTAGCATTCTGTAATTAATGAGTTCCTGTCATGGGCCATTTCAGTAGCTTCTACCTGTTTCATAATTAGCACCATAGTGAACATCGATGTACATTCCCACTCATAATAATACACGAGTAGCCCTCTCCCCACATCCTCACCACCTCTAGTATCCATTTAATCTCTGTAAATCTAATAAGCAAATTTATACATTTAAATAAACATGATTAATCCTTGTTCAAATTCCCATGTCTGTGACATCCATCCTAGTTATTCTTAAACTACGCTCTGGTGTCATGAGAACTAGACACAGATGTTCTGCTCAAATTCATAAACTGGGTAAAATAGTACTTATCTTTTCTCATGTCACAGACAAAATAATACTATAACTTTTCTGTAGTTGAAGTTTTCTTTTTAATACGTTTAAGTTTTATTAAATGTATTAAATTTTAATACATTTAAAACATGTGCCATTTTTGCTGTTTGCTTATTCTAGAATCTAGTCTAAGATAATCTGATGTTACATAAAGATATGGTAGCTTTAAATTTAACATATCAATAATTTATTGTACTTTCCCGTGAGTCCCTTGATGTCAAGGAAGTAAGCAAGTTTAAAAATTACTAATCCAAGAGACATACAGCGCACCATGGCTAGGGGGAGGCAAAGGCCCTGGATTCAGAGTGCTTGGATTTGAATCCTCGCCTTGGCCCTTCCAGCTATATGATCTTGGACAAGCCACTGAACCTATCCGAGCCTCAGTTTCTTCATATGTAAAATGGGATAACAGAACATATGTCACAAAGTGATTGGATGATCAAATCTAAAAGTTAGTACTATACTGTTACGGTTCACTAAATAATGATTAGCTACTTTTATTATTCCTTTATAGGGGAGGAAGTGGAGTTACCTGTCTCATCACTCTTAGGGTTTCAAGAACTTACTAAATTTTGCTTGTTTCTACTATCCTGAAATCACGTGGTGTGCTGTTCTTTATTACCAGGGCATTGAGGTTACCACTCAGCCCTGTACTTTATTCAAATCAGTATTTTAAAATAGTGCCCCAGGACCAGGCACAGAGGCTCACACCAGTAATCCTAGCACTTTTGAAGGCCCAGGCAGAGGAATGCTTGAGACCAGAAGTTCAGGACCAACCTGGGCAACAGTGAGACCTGTCTCTACTAAAAATAGAAAAATTTAGCCAGGCATAATGGTATGCACCTGTAGTCCCAGCTACATGGGAGGCTGAGGCAGGAGTATTACTTGAACCCAAGAGTTTGAGGCTGTAGTAAGCTCTGATGACGCCACTGTACTCTAGCCTGGGGAAAAGAGGGAGACCTTGTTTCCAAAAAAAATAGTGCGCAGGAACATCCCCTCCTTAGTGCCTTTCTAGGCTATGTAGTGGGATAGAACCTGTCCCTGGGCCTCAGATGCTCTTGTTTAAGTTCTCTTAACTCCTGTCTCTGAGAAACACTTAATGGTGACTCAGAACACTGGCTTTCTTTTTAAACCATCAGATAATTTCTAGTTGCAGCCAATATTGGATATGAAATAATTATATATAGATACTTCCCAATGACCTAAATAGAAATGGCCCAGCAATGTACTGCCTGGAATATAATTTTTAAAACAATATTTAGAACTTTGTTATTTTCTACTTTTGTCAATTCTTCAAGCACTTTCAAAACAGTTGATTGATTCAAAAACGTGTTTAGTTTTCTAAGTGTAGAAATGGGAAGAGGAGCCTCTTCAATCTTGGATAAGCTTAGAATTAAGGGTTCTTCTCCTTTAGAAAATGAGAAGAAAATACTCTGAGGGAGCCTTGGAATTGGCTTCAGAAATGAAATACACCGTGAAAGTGAAATTAGAAATCAGATAACACATTGTACCCCATGATTGCATTAATGTACACAGCTGTGATTTAATAAAAAAAAAAAAAAGAAATCAGGTAACAGCCAACTTCCGAAGAATGTTGACCTTCTGTAAAATGGGCTTGCTCTCTTAAAACTTGTGACTATCTTCATAAATGTTAATTGGGCTTATTTTATCATGACTGATTCTTTGAATTTGTTGGGTCTTCTCCGTGGCTGAGAGTAAGACTCCTTCATTTTTAGTAGTTCTGTTTACAATGTTAATTCATCCATAATTACTGGGATTACTGTGGGTATTATTACTTTTGTTGACTCTTGTAATGTTTAGTGTCAGACTAAAAACCTCATCAGAAGTCAGTATTCTGAACTCTTCTCACATTTGAGAGATTTCCTGCGGGAGCCCTTGTCCTCTGGGAGTGTGAAGGTAGTGATGACATGAGGGGTTTCTGTAGGGTGTTCAATTGTTGGAGCCTGAACTTTGCCATAAGAGCTCTGGCCGTGGACAAGCTATTTAATCTTGAACTATTTTTCACGTCTTTTTTTTTTTTTTTTAAGAGACAGATTCTCACTCTGTTGCCCTCAGTAGAGTGCTGTGGTGTCACAGCTCACAGCAACCTCCAGCTCTTGGGCTTAGGCGATTCTCTTGCCTCAGCCTCGTAAGTAGCTAGGACAACAAGTGCCCGCCACAACGCCTGGCTATTTTTTGTTGCAGTTTGACTGGGGCTAGGTTGGAACCCGCCACCCTCAGTATATGAGGCCAGCACCCTACTTACTGAGTCACAGGCACTGCCCATATTTTCACATCTTTAGTAACAGTACCTACCTCATAGTTGCTGTGAGCACTGAACTGATCCACTTACCATGATGAACTTAGCCCAGTGTCTGGCAGCTAATAATTCTTTTGTAAGTACTAGCAATTATCATTAGTAGTAGTATTTACAGAAGGTACAGTTCTAGAGATGCTGAAAATACTCTTACCAGCACACTTTATATACTGAGACATTAATAGTTCTCTAGTGGCAGTTTTTCTCCTTTTCTCAAAAAAAGCTGAATAATTTACTTTATTATGCAGCTTTTTAATAATAATAATCATATGGTCTTAAAGATGGAATGTTCATTCAATATTTCATTAATAGGAGAAAAATGGAAATATTTTTAGAATAGTTCTTAATGTTAATTACTATATATGTCTGAAGCCCTAGCATTTACTCAATTTCTTTGGTACCTGTCATAATAATACTTCAGAAGTGAAATAGCAGTAATAGTGGCAACAACTTTTACACTTGAGTCTGAATTAATATGGAGTTAAAGGGAATGCCTGCTGATGCAGGTTAGCATTGTTAAGGATTTCATGGGTTGTAAATTGCCAACCTTTGCAGGACTTCAGCCCTTGGTAGGGATGTCCACCCTTTTTTTTTTCCTCTGATGCACACTGGAAGAATAAGAGTTGTTTTGAGACATAAATTAAATATGCAAATATTAATGAAAGCTTATTATTGTAAAAAGTTCCCTGCACACTTTTCATGATATCCTGATAGCAAGGTAAGCAAAAGATGTTCTCACAAAATCAGCATGTGGACCATGGGCCTCAAGTTGGACACCCCTGCTGAGAGTAAGACTTACTTCAGGCTGTGGAATGACCCATTGGCTTGTAACCAATGAGGCTGAGAAAGAGAGAGTCATTTGAAAATATATATTTTGTATTGAAATAATTACATATTCGGCTCGGCGCCTGTGGTTCAGCGGGCTAAGGCGCCAGCCACGTACACCTGAGCTGGCAGGTTCGAATCCAGCCTGGGCCTGCCAAACAACAGTGAGGGCTGCAATCAAAAAGAAAAAGAAATAATTACATATTCACAGGAAGTTGCCTTAAAGTATACAAGGAGACCCAGATCCTGTATACCTTTCACCTAAAAATTTCTCCTAAATGTAGCATCTTGCAGAACTATATAGCACAGCATCAAAACTAGGATGTTGGCTGGGCGCAGTGGCTCATGCCTATAATCCTAGCCCTCTGGGAGGCCAAAACAGCTGAATTGCTTGAGCTCAAGAGCTTGAGAACAGCCTGAGCAAAAGTGAGACCCTGTCTCTACTAAAAATAGAAAAACTAGCTGGGTGTAATGGCACACACCTATCGTCCAAGCTGCTTTGGAGGATGAGGCAAGAGAATTGCTCAAGCCCAAGAGTCTCAAGTTACTGTGAGGTATGATGATGCCATGGCACTCTACCCAGGGCAACAGCAACTATGTCTCACAAAAAGAAAAAACAAAAAACAAAACCCAGGACACTGACATTGGTGCAATCCACAGAGCTTATTCAGATATGTGGATATTTTCTCCCTACCTGTAACTTGTTTTTTCATCCTCTTACGGGGATCTTTACATAGAGAAAAGATTTTTACTTTTGATAAGGTCCAAGCTATCAATTTTTCCTTTTTGGCCTAGGGTAGTGTATTTCAAAGGCTGTTCCATTTAATATCTGCTTTTGGAATCATCTGAAGTTCTTGTTGCAATACCCGTGTACTTAACACTGTTTCTAGAAATCTTCCTCCTTTCATCCCCATCACTCTCGAGCTGTCCTGTGGACCACTCACTTCTTTCCCCACTGCCTTACTATTCCATGAGTCCTGAATCAGGCTTCTGACCGAATCCCTTTGTGGAAAATGCTTTCTGAGGACTAACGTGACCTGGCAGCCAAATGCAGTGAGTGGCCTTTGCTCAAGTCTTTAATTTTCTGCAGCTTCTAATAGTGTTGCCTCAGTTTGTGATGTCCATATTATCTGTTCTTTGGGGTCTCCTCCTATCTCCTTTACATTTCCTTTCTTCAGTGAGTGGGTCCCTCCTTACCTGCAATTTTGTTTACTATAATTTCAGTTGTCTACAGTCAACCAAAGTCTGAACATATTACCTGGAAAATTCCAGAAATAGACAATAAGTTTTATAGTGTGCTCTATCCTGAGTAGCGTGATGAAATCTCATGCTTCCCCCTCCAGCTCTTTCCTGCCTGGGCATGAATCATCCCTTTGCCCAGGCCATCCACACTGTAAACACTACTTGCCTACAGGTAACTCATTGCCCCTCTTGGTTATCAGATTGACCATCACAGTATCACAGTTGTATTCAGGTCACCCTTATTTGGCTTGATAATGGTCCCAAAGCACAATGCAGATATGCCAAAGAGAAGTCATAAAGTGCTTCAAGTGAAGACTTGAAGGTTCTTGACTTAAGAAAAGGTAACAAACTGTATCTGAGATTGCTAAAATCTCTGTTAAGAGCAAATCTTCTATTGGTGAAATTGTGAAGAAGGAAATAGAAATTTGTGTTAGTTTTGCTGTCACACCTCACACTGCAGAAGTTATGGCCATGGAGCGTGCTTAAGAAGGAAAAGGCAGTGCATTTGTGAGTAGAGACATGAACAGAACGTGTTCCAATTGATCACTACTGGGTTTGGTACAATCTAAGGTTTCACGTACAAGACCCCTATGGATAAAGGGGGCTACCATACATACTTTGTAAATGCAGGCACTCTCCTTCATGTAGGAGTCTGCTGTCTTCTATTTCATGGTTTTCATCCCTTCTCCTGTTTCTTATGATCACCCTGTGAGGCTGATTCCTAAATATAAATTCAGTCTCTTAGCTGAACTCCATGCCTACATGTACTTTTGCCCTTCAGTCGTCTACATGACAAGTTAAACTCAATGAATTTCAACATATTCAGAGTCAGACTCCAGCTTCCCTCTGCTTATTCATTCCCATCAATGGGGCAGTGGTCCTTTATAGCACTGGTTCCCCAAATAGTTTTTGTTTGTGCTCCACATCAATAAAAAGTTTTTAAGGCCAGGCGTGGTGACTCCCACCTGCAATCCTAGCACTCTGGATGGCCAAGGTGGGAGGATTGCTTGAGGCCAGGAGTTCAAGACCAGCCTAAGCAACAAGTGAGACCCCAGCTTTATAAAAACTAGAAAAAAATTAGCCAGGGGTACTAGTGTGTGCCTGTAGTGCCAAATACTTGGGAAACAGAGGCGAGAGAATCACTTGAACTCAGGAATTTGAAGTTGTAGTGAGCTATGATGATGCCACTGCGCTATAGCCAGGGCAACAGAGTAAGACTCTGTCTCAAAAAAAAAAAGTTTTTAAGCATGTTTTATCTAAAATATATTATTAATAAATTTTATACATGTACAATAGTGTTGTTATAAAGCATATGAAATAGAAATTTTACAAAGATGAAGGAAGACAAAATTAATATTTAAAAATTTAACAGTGAAACCACTGTATCCTCTACTTCATTTTTTAAAAATCCAAATGTAATAATTTGTTATACACAAGCCTATGCACAGTTTATTTTGATTCTTGGTTTTAATTTCGTAGTTGAGAAAGATACCCTACAAACGTGGATTCAAGTAGAAGGAAATCGCTGGCTATACTTATGCATAATACTAAACTAAACTGGTGGCGCCAGAGCTTGGGGAGAATGCACAGTTATTGTTATCAGGATCTGAGTTTCAGTTTGGGAAGATGAAACAATTCTGGAGGTGGATGATGATGATAGCACAACAATATGCTATCAAATGGTGACAGTGATAAATGTGTGTTTTACCCCAACAAAAAATAATAAAGTGCTTACTGAGAACCATTCATATAATAATCACTAAATAAATGTTAATGCTAATAATTGCCATTATTTTATACCACTATCATTACTAGTAGTCTCTGGGGGGCCATTGTGCCTCTCATACAGTGTCCTGATTATGGGTCAGTAATCAATCATCCTACCCGTGATGTGTCACATAGTCCCGTAGACATAGTGACTACTTAGGACATAATTGTTGGATATACGAGGTGATTACAGTGTACTGTGGTTTCTCTTTTTTCTTTAGGAATTTAGTTTTGTGAAAATGGACATAGCTTGCAATTCCATATTTAGTTGATTTTAATTTGATACCTTAAGTGTACTAAAAGCAGTCTGCGTGCATTCATATTCATGGCAGAAATTTAATTAAGGCAGTTAAGCACATACAGCACAGATATACTTTTTTTCACTCTAGAAATTATGTTTCCACATCCTAGTATTGGCCATTTAAAAAGTTTTATTTTGTGAGGTATACCGTATAGTGCCAGGTCCAGTGGCTCACACCTGTAATCCTAGCACTCTGGGAGGCCAAGGTGGGTAGATTGCCTGAGCTTAGGAGTCTGAGACCAGTCTAAGCAAGAGAAAATATCTGGGTGTTGTGGTGAGTGCCTATAGTCTGAGCTACTCAGGAGGCTGAGGCAAGAGGATCACTTGAGCCCAAGAGTTTGAGGTTGCTGTGAGCTAGGCTAATGCTGTGGTACTCTATTGAGGGCAACAAAGTAAGACTCTGTCTCAAAAAAATAATAATAAAAATAAAAAGTTACATTTTGTAATTTCATAAAACATGGCTTATAAAGTTGTGCCAAGTTAAAATAATTGCCTTGGACAGAGTGCCTTTAAGGTGATTTTAAAATACAGGAGACCTTCTGTAAATTGACCACCTAAGGGACTATAACAAACTGGTCAATATACAGAGGAGGGCAGCACAAAGAACTGGGTTTACTATACTGACAAGTACGTGTGGTGCATGTCTGGTGTATGACAATTAGGTCAATTGGCTTGGTGCTTGTAGCTCAGCAGCTAGGGCACCAACCGCATACATCAGAGCTGGCGGGTTCGAACCTAGCCCGGGCCTGCCAAACAACAATGACAACTTCAGCCAAAAAATAGCCAGGCATTGTGGCAGGCATCTGTAATCCCAGCTACTTGGGACTGAGGCTAGAAAATTGCTTAAGCCCTAGAATTCGAGATTGCTGTGAGCTGTGACACCACAGCACTCTACTGAGGGTGACATAGTATGACTCTGTCTCAAAAAAAAATAAAAAGAAAAGAAAATTAGGACTTGGCGCCTGTGGCTCAATGGGCTAAGGCGCCAGCCACATACACCTGAGCTGGCGGGTTCGAATCCAGCCCGAACCCGCCAAGCAACAATGATGGCTACAACCAAAAAAAAAAAAAAAAAAAATGGCTGGGCGTTGTGGCGGGCGCCTGTAGTCCCAGCTACTTGGGAGGCAGAGGCAGGAGATTCGCTTGAGCCCAGGAATTGGAGGCTGCTGTGAGCTATGATGCCACGGCACTCTATCCAGGGTGACAGCTTGAGGCTCTGTCTCAAAAAGAAAAGAAAAGAAAAGAAAATTAGGTCAACTCAAGGAGGTGAGATCAGCTATAGAGGGTCTACTGTAGGGTCATGTACTACATAATGACATTTGTCATTGATGGATCACATATACGGTGGTGGTCCTATAATATTATAATAGTGTATTTTTACTCTTCCTTTTCTGTCTAGATATGTTGAGATACATAAGTACTTACCGTTGTTTCTAGTTGACTGAAGTATTCAGTGGAGTCACATGCTATACAGGTTTGTAGGAGGCTATACCATGCAGGTTTCTGTAAGGACACTATGTGATTGCACAGTGACACATTTCTCAGAAGGTATTCTCATCCTCACACAGTGAATGACTGTGTATGTTGTGAAAGTGTGATTGAAAACTGTGATTAAGTGGACTAAATGTGGAGAATATGTACTGAGAAGATGAAAAGGAAACACTTGGTCTCATCTTTACAGCTAAAACTCTGCCTTTTACTTGCCTTCTTAACCAATGTTATTTGACTTATGTGATCTCATTTCCAAAGCACCTGTCTTTTCTTTCTTCACTGGTTCCCAGTAACCTTTTTATGTAATTGTCTAGCTCAGCAGCCTACTTTCCAGAAAAACATAATCACAATTCCCATAACTCTCCTGGCTTTACCATTTCCCCCTCCTTTTTACCCCCCTTTCCTGTGAATCAGCAGATGTGGCTGACGTCATCTTTTTATTTGGCAGTCTCACTGGTGTTAAATGTCGCTGTGCCACAAGTCAAGGGGGGTGAGCCTGCTTCTGCAGTTTTTACTCATTTAAATCAGTGGAAGTTTTCAATGAACAAAGAATTTTGAATTGTGACCTTTTACTTACACACACACACTGCCCTGGAATCAGATTTGGTTTAAGGGTCTTTTAGAGCTTGTAGCTGAATCAACGGTTAATGCACTGATTTCATATCATCTTGTGGTGCTCTTCAAAATACTACCAGTTGGCCAAAATGTAAGAGATATTGATGCTTTAAATTCTTATCAAAGAAATGATAGGTGAGTTCACTGAATCATCTAAAGCCCGTCCTAAACATTAAAAAAACTACAAATTAAAATTGTTTTTACAAGGCTGCTGTGAAACAATAGATACAATAGATGTATACATAAAACCTTAGAAAATATACTTGTATTTTCTTAGGTAAAGTTTATTTATAAGAATATATTAAATAATATTCTTAAAATATTTCATATATTTATTAACATTCTTATAAATATATTCTTTTTTTTTTTTGAGACAGAACCTCAAGCTATCACCCCGGATAGAGTGCCGTGGCATCACAGCTCACAGCAACCTCCAATTCCTGGGCTCAAGCGAGTCTCTTGCCTCCGCCTCCCAGGTAGCTGGGACTACAGGTGCCTGTCACAACGCCCGGCCATTTTTTGGTTGCAGCCGTCATTGTTGTTTGGCGGGTCCAGGGCTGGATTCGAACCCGCCAGCTCAGATGTACGTGGCTGGCGCCTTAGCCCGCTGAGCCACAGGTGCCGAGCCATAAATATATTCT
>CAUYRH010040918.1:0-42014 GCA_963574655.1 Perodicticus potto
GAGGGAGAGAGGGAGGGAGGGAGGGAGGAAGGAAGGAAGGGAGGGGGGAGGGAAGGAAGGAAGGGAGGGAGGGAGGGAGGGAGGGAGAGAGGGAGGGAGGGAGGAAGGAAGGAAGGACGGGAGGGGGGAGGGAAGGAAGGACGGAAGGAAGGGAGGGGGGAGGGAAGGAAGGAAGGAAGGGAGGGGGGAGGGAAGGAAGGAAGGGAGGGAGGGAGGGAGAGAGGGAGGGAGGGAGGAAGGAAGGAAGGGGGGAGGGAGGGAGGGAGGGGGGAGGGAAGGAAGGAAGGGAGAGACTATGCTGTAGGATTAGACCAGACCAAGACAAAATTCCACTATCTTCCCTCAACTTCCCCCAAACAGAGCTCATTCCCTCCGAGCCCCACCAGCCCTGTGGTTCTGGCTGAATGGTGGGATTCCAACCACTGGCATAATCTGAAGTTTTGTTTTGTTTTCTGCAGAGTCTGTGGGATGCAGAGTTCGGCATGTGGCCTCTGGAGCCTGATGCCTGGGTTCAAACTCTGTCTTTGCCACTGACTGTGTCACCTTGGGCAAAACAGTCTCCCTGCCTCACTCTCCTCATTGTCAAATGAGGGAGCTAGCACTTCGAGGACGACAGGAAATCGCCATAAGGTATGTGAGCTGCACCCAGAACGTCTGTGCAGTGTGAATAGCCAGAGTTGACTCTGTACTTCAAAATGCTTTCCAGGCTGTCAAGCCCTGTGCAGGAGTTAGAATTATTCGTATTCCGCCCTTGTGAGTTCATGCAGACAGGGCAATCACTATTAGCAAAACCAGGTCATGTTTTCCCGCGGGTTTTCTGGTCTCCCATATTTTTATCTCTTTCATTTAATTTGTATAATCCAGATTTCCCCAATAGACGCCAAACCAGACCCTCCCCTCTTTCTACCTGCCTACTAGGAAGTTGGAGCTTTTCCTGGGTTCCGAACCCCAGATGATTTCACGGTGCTTCTCTCCGCTGTCCTCTCCCCAGGCCTCAGTCCCACCTCCGTAAGTGCTACCCCTGTCTGGTTTCTCCCATGAGGCAAACAATAGCCTCAGCACTTCAAACCCCGGTGTTCATGGGCAATAGTGTCTCGTCCACACTGACAGAGCTGTCAGCAGAGACAGGGCCGGAACCTCTGCTGCCCACCTTCCCGGGGCCATGCAAGTTGGCATTCCAGGAGGAAAACTGACCATGAGGTGGGGAGGGGCGTGGCATGGCCCTCCTTCATTCATTCAGCCAATCATTGATTCATTAATTCATTCAACAAACAGTTACGAGACCTGTGATGTGCCAGGCACTATTCCAGGCAAGAGGACATCAGCTCTGCATTATGTAAAAAAAAAAAAAAAAAAAAAGGGAAAAATTTCCTTATTTCTTTTGGAAAATATCAAAGTATTGGTGGTTCCAGCGTTGTTTCCTAGGAGAGCATCAACTGTGGCAATTGGGTGTGGATGAGGAGGACGAAGGGGCCACTCCAAGTGAAGCATGTCACACGCTCCAGGCTCTCTGTCCTACACTGTGATGGTGGCATCAGAGCTGCAAGGTCAATGGCACAAGGTGGAGGCTGAGTCCTCACGGCTGCAGGGAGGGTCACCTGAACTCATAGTCGACTTTTCATGCACTAGAAAAAATAAACATGGAGGTGCTAAATGGCTGCCATTTGGGGGGTTACTGATCATAGGAGCATGGTCCATCTTTCTTGATTGATCCCTTCCTTGAGAGTCGGTTAGGACAGTGGTCTTGAGGCTGAGGTTACAGAGAGCCACACTTACTTCTTAGAGTGCACGTCCCCTATAAATAGCAGTAACAGTTCCCTAAGTATCATCTTACTTAACTTTGCATATGCGTTTTTCTGAGTGTCCTCCCTGGTGGCACAGAGAGAGAGCATTGACAGAGGCTATGTGTGGACTGAAGCTTCCCTTTTCAAGCCATTCCTTAGAACCACTATTCATTTAAAGATAATAATCATATGATAATTAAACGCATTTTATTTTACATTAAGGAAAATTAAATATTAATTAATAAACACAAGACTCAGATGTTCAAGAGTTTGTTAAGGGCCAACTCTTACTGCGACTTAATTAAGAAGCTCAGCTGAGAAGCATCAGGCCATTAAACAGAGGCTGCGGAGCCCGGGTTGATTCAGGGCTGCACAGAGACACAGCCTTTATTAGGCTTCCTGCCTCCATGAAAGCAAAGTAGGTTTGTGTTCCACTTGGGGACTAATCCATTTGTCACTATGAAATCTCTAAGGACAGGGATGTCCATTCCAAACCTAATTTGCAGCTGCCTTTTCATTTTAGTGGTTTTGGAATGGAATTCATCTGCTTCGACCCCAGTCTATTTGGTTACCCCGTGCAAATATCTAGTGCCCGCAGTGAAATTTCAATATAACACTAACAATTTGTTTTCCCTGATATCAGCTCCATTTGTCAAAGCTATTGACCCGGGCCGGTAAAGAGACATCATTCTTGGTCCCTTGGTAATGATTTTATGCAAATAACATCCAAGCCTTAGTTCTGGGGTAATGATTTTAAGGAGAAAGAAGAGTGGATGGGAGGGAGGGAGAGACGGAGGAGGGAGAAGGAGGGAAGAAGAAGGAGGTGGTGAGGAGGTGGAGAGTCCTGGAGAAGGCACAGTGCATGGGTGTCCACGAGCAAACAAAACCATGCCTCCCCTCTACAGTGTGGCGGAGGTGGTGGAGACCACTCCCTGCCCTGAGCTGCTTGTAGCCTCACTGAGGACACAAGACGAGGGCCATTGCCACGGAGAGGGCTCAGTGCTCTTTCCGTAATATTATTGGTTCCTGTGCAAGCAGGAACAGAGTGCCAGGACAGTAAGCCAAGGAGTAGAAAAGAGATTTCCAAATTTAGGTCGACTTACTCCTGTGGGTCCACAAACACCACCCAAGGGACGTGGGTACAGACCCCCCAGCTCAGCATGTCCCTGTCCCCTATGTATTCCACCTGAGAACACTCTTGCTGTTCTTCTTTCTCATTTCCACTCTCACGACTGCCCTGTTCCCTTTTAAAGGAAAAAGCACCTCCCTCACTTGCCCAGAGCCTTCCCATACATAGTGCTTTTCTTCAAAGTATACAAAACCCCCCACACATTCAAGGAGGGGAAAGCTTGGGGCAGCTTGTGATAGCCAGCTCTGGGACAGGCGTCCTTCGGTTGAGACCTCACAGTCCCCTCCTTCCACCTCCTGCAGATATCATTCCTAATAAAACACCGCATTGATGTCAAATAATTATTTAGCAAAATTTACTGTGTTCTCATTGTTTTGATCCCTTAGTTGTTACAAAGAATTCCACTGATGACTCGATCCAGGTAGAATTTTAAACATAGTGAATTTGAAAGTAAAAACAATTAATAGGATCAAATATATTGAAAGAAGATAAAAGTAGCAGGGGGATGTCAAAGGACTGTTTTCTCATTCAAGGAGGAAAGGGAATGATGCACATTTCTAAGGATTAAGAGGCGCTTGTTGATAAATTTTTAACAATGAAACAGTGTTTCTCTCATGAAACAGCGATGATAGTTAGCTTCCACTGGATACATTTAAAAGGATGGTGCAACAGTTTTATTGCAAAATATCACGATATTTACACTACTCTGGTATTATGATTTTTTCCCTTTGTATTTGCTTCTCTGATTTTTTTCCAGAAGAGCTGTCTTCTGACTTAGAATCCTCCCACCTTTAAATCTCTTCCCCCCGCTCTTTGTTTTCATGACTAGAAACTGGTTTTCTCATCAGGGCTCATTTTTCACAAAGAATTTGTATTTGGATCAATTCCTAAAAGTAGACGAAGCGGGTGAGAGAGAACGCTCGGCCTTCCTGGCATCCAAATTGTGGGCAGCGGGTTGGCCTGGCTCAGCTACCGAGAGGGCTGAGTCCACCCACCGGCCTTGCAGCTCACTGCTGCATGTCATGGGGTGTGGTGCTCCTGACTGCTGCTCACCAGGCATTAAATCTCCTTCCAGGCTCTTCCCCACCTCTCTGGAAGGCAGTCTCAGCCCTGTGATGGACTTTGCCCTTGACATGTGAGAGGAAGTGATAATGTCCCTCTTGGGAAAATATTTTAAGAGCCAATCCCATTAAGCCATGTTATCTTCCTCCTGTCACAGTGATTGCAGAAGGATGGGCCAAGATGGAGATTCTGTGAGGTCCCAGGGTACAGAAATCCCAGCTGATCCTGAGGTGGAAAGGTAGCCTATTTTGAACCACTGAGAATTTTGGTCTTATCTGTTACTGCAGCATAACTGTGCCCATCCCGCATAGCCCCAGCAGGCATTTGCAAATGGTTGGAATTCCAAACATCCAATCTAATAAATACAAAGGTATGCTATGTTCAGCTCATATCTTCGTAACCGTGTTTCATTTACAAAACCTGCAACACTTTGTCAGACTGAATTTTTGCATCTGCCTTTTTGGATCACATTTCTCAAATGGACAAATTTGCGTTTTCTCCTCTGATTTACCTTTAAGAAGGACCCAGGGATTCACCACCCTGTTGCTTTGTGCTATTTCCCATAGGTCTGTCTTTGAGAATTGGGTCTGTCATCACTTACGGATTCCTGTCTTCTATGACTCCTGAAACATTTCTTTAAAATCTCACATCCTGTTCTGCCCCAGGGGCAGAGGCTCTTGTTTATAAACAGGCCGGGCGCCCATCAACATTTGCTATCATCAAACAAGACCGTAAGCACGAAGGTCTGTCCAACAGAAACCTCAGGTGCAGGTAAGGGAGACCAGAAAAAGTGAGTCATTAGCCCAGAAAAGTCAAGGAAACCGATCGGTGAGTCACAAGGCCGTGGCTTGCTGTTCAACTAAAGTAGACACACACAGGACGCCTCCCTGCCTTGAGCAGTCCACTTGAGGAATGGCCAGCTCTGAAGGCTGTGGGAACATTTGCTCCTTTGAGCCAACGAAGCAGCTCCTTTGCACATTAGAAAGAAAAATATCTCTGTTTTAGACAACGATTTTCTGGATCAGTGGTGGTAGAGTCACTGTAATTCTCACTTTGTGACTGAAAAGGTATTTCCAGATGAATGTTTCCCATTTCTCTGGGGTCTTGACAGATCAGGGATCCAACATGCTCAGGCTCTGGGTGGCCAGGTGGCCGCGGCACCTGCAGCCTCATCCTCCAAGGTTCAACCCCACGAAAAGAGCCACAAGCTGCCAGGGAAGTCCTGAGATCCCTTATGACTTGTGGCTCAGGTCACGTGCTCACCCTTGGTGAGTGGCCGAGGCCAGGGAGCGCCACTTAGTTACAAAAATGCTGCCTGCTGCTGGGCTTAGCTCTGGGTCTTGGACTTGACCTCTGGCTCCCAAGTGAATCGAGGTGCAGAGGAAAGATTTCCCAAATGAAAATGGTGAGGGTGGGAGTGTTCTGTTTCTAAAAGAAAATGATAGAGATTCAGGATTAAAGAACAACTATTCACAACATCCTGCCTCTTACGTGAGAAAAGTCTCTATTTTTTCTTGTCTTACACAGCAGCGAAGTCAATAACCCACGGTAACCTCTTCCAGATTATCATCCGTGTCTTTCAGATTCATCTGTTTGTGCTTAGAAAATGGATTTGAAACTCTTGCCATTTAGTTTATCAGGTCTCTTGATTCACTGGACACATGAGCTCACTCACTGGCAAAGCCATGTTTTTTATGATATTTGTTGTCTGTCTCAGAAGAAGGGGCTGTTCCTTCCCCCTAGTTCCTTCCTGAGGCAGGGAGGGGCGGCATGATGCTTTAATGGGAGCCGAATCTTTCTTCTTCTGCAGAAAGAGGAATTGTTGTGAGGATCTAGCCTGAAATTTCTTTCCTACATGAAATGCACAGGGAAGGGAGCTTTCTTGCCTTGCTCACTTTGGTGGCCGGCGACTCTTATGAGAATTCGATTCAAGAGTTTTACCTGGGTCTGTCCAAGGGTGAAGAATCTACCTTCCATGTCGACACAGGCCCAGATCTACACTGGTGCTAGAGAAAGGTGAATTGATGGCTGAGGATGAATTTTTCTACTTAGGTGATGGCTATCTCACAAAAGAGCCGTGGTCTAATCTTTCTTCCAAGTTGAATGGCCCTCAGCAGAGGAAAGGGAATGGAAAGGGTGTTTGCCTGTCTTGAGCCAGCCCACCTGCCATCCTTGGCACATTCTGCGGGCAGGTCTGCCAGTTTGGGATCTGTGGTTGCACCACACAGAGCTTGGGTCCAACCAACTTAAGAAAAAAATAAAAAAGGAGTTCATGGAAGGGTATGACTCAGCTCAACAAAGAAAGGGGAGGCTGAAAAACCAGCTTGTCATCTCTGAGATTCCAGAAAAGGGAAATAAAGGCCATTTTCTCATGGTCCCACAGTGGATTCCAATCATTCCTAGGCTGGGTCTTGTTTCTCCCCAGATTTAAATTTCCTGGAAAGAGAACCTTTTGGCTCTGCCAAGACCACATGCCTAGAGTGGAGACAGGAAGGCTAGGAAGCACCTCATGGGGAAGGGTAACTTTCCAAAAGAAAATCAAAGTTATTTATCAGAAGAGGAGGTTGCCCAGGAGCTGACCTGCAAAGCCTCAGAGAGGTTGAACACTCCCTCGCAGGGCTGCAGAACTCATGATTTGCCCAGACGTCATCTGGACACACAAGCCCCTTCTTCTCCTAGGTAACACCTGAGAGACAGTCTCGGGAAGGTGCCCAGGGACCCAAATCCCAGAATGTCCCCCGCAGCTCTGTCTGTGAGGGTGAAAAACATAAAGCCAACTTGAGTATCCATTGGCTGGAGACAACGGCATGACTCCAGAGGCTCAAGTAAACCAGAAAAGCAGCTACCCACAGGAATCAAATTCAGGACATCACATTAAGTAAAACTAACCCAGTCGTGTAAAGGATACAAACAGCGTAATACTGTTCGTATAAAGAGTTAAACTATGCAAAGCAATATATACAGTAGAAGCTCCGCAGCTGACCACCACCCTACACTGACCACTGACCACCTCCTTAAGTTGACCTAATTTTCCTAGACTGGACACACACTCTGTGTCCGTATCAGTACAGTAGCCCTCGTTCCTTATGTTGACCACCTCTGTAGGTCGACCAATTTGTTACAGTCCCTTGGGTAGTCGACTTACAGAGGTTCTACTGTATAATATTTGGCAGTATAAATAATTCAGTAGAAGTATAATACATATAAGTACGGCAAGAAAACAAAGTTAGGAGGTGGTTGGTTACTCCTTGGGGAGAAAGAAGGGAACATAATGGGAGAAGGACGCAGGGAAGTGTCAAATGTGCTTCTGCAGGTGCATTTCCTACGGAGGGCGGCAGAGGACCCAGGTGCTTCTCACCCAACAGTTTTCTGTATGTCCAAAATGCCTGGAAATCACGGGGTACGGCACACCTCTTGGGGGCAGGGCACAATTATAAGAGGGACTTTACCTAACAAATGCGATCAGCATAACCTAATTCTTTGTACCCTCACTGAATCCCAAACAATAATAAAATAAAATAAAATAACTCAGAGAAAGAAATTAAGTTGAGAGTGCATGATCTGGCTCGGCGCCTGTGGCTCAATGGGCTAAGGCGCCAGCCACGTACACCTGAGCTGCAACAATGGTGGCTGCAACCTAAAAAAAAACAACAACAAAAAAAGAACGTGCATGATCTGTGCCTGATGGATCATCTTCTTGGCCCTGAACTGATTTCTGTCCCAGCGATTCTGTACACCCTACTTAGGTGACCTCAGCTGCTCGGTGGCAGGCTCAGGCCAGCTCCCTCCCCCCGACCCCTCTGGGTGTTTGCTGGGGTGTTGGGGGGTGAACGCATCCTCCACCCTGCAGCACCTTTTGGTATTGTACTGTGACAACCGACCACCAGGCAGGACTGGGGCTGTGCCGTCTCCCCACAGGGGCCTGCACATCCTTCACCCGTCCAGGACCAGGAGCCGATCCAGCCGCTAGGTGTGATCTGTAATGCACAGATCTGTGCAGACCACAGGTCTGTGTGGGGTTATACAAGAGGCCCCTGACTCTACAGAAAGAAGGACAGCTGGGGACCCACTGCCTCTGCCCTCGGGGGAGGAACAGTCCAGGCCGCCCTCACAGTGGCCCGCTTGGTGTGCAGCTGCCCTTGGCCCCACCAGCCCACCCCAGCTCTGGATCCCAGCAGCTGAGCTCCTTGTGTTTTTCGACCTTTTCTTTCCTAACTGCAGCATCTCCCTGGCGGGATGGAGCCATTTCTGTCCCCCGGCAGCAGGGGTGGAACAGAGCTCAGAGTGGGGTCAGGACAGGATAGCTGAGAGGAAGGAGACGGCTCTGCAGCAGGTGCTGCCCAAGCTCTCCACGTACCCTCCCCTCCTGGGGGCTCGCAGGAGTCAAAACTGATGGTTGTGGCAGGGGAAGAATTGGTTTATTTAAAAGCCAGTTCTTGGGCAGCACCTGTGGCTCAAAGGAGTAGGATGCCAGCCCTGTAGGCCAGAGGTGCCGGGTTCAAACCCAGCCCTGGCCAAAAATAAACTGGAAAAAGAAATTCACAAAATCCAGTTCTTTGTGTCCTTGGTTGAGTTAGGGTGGCCCTGACAGATAAATAATTCTATGGAATTCTGCAGAATTCAAGTAGGAATAATTGCTAATGACCGAGGCTCCTGCACTACCCATAGAAAGCAGATGACATGCTTCAGACAGAAGTAATATCAAGTACAGTGGACAGGAAAAGATTTATACAGCCTCTAGGTCAACAAGCAAAACTACAGAGAAAATCAAAGAGGCAATGTATGTCTAGAATTTTCCCTTCGAACTCTGCTCTGTGCTTCTAGGTGATTGTGAAGCTTATCTGCTAAACTGTGTTTGGATGTCAATAACCAGACACCTGATTAGCAGACTGGAAGAATCATATGTACTGCCCCTGTAACAGAAAGGACATTAACTCGGCTTAGCCAAATCCATCTTTCTGCTCTGTCCTCCTCACCAGTCTGGCTTGGTTCTGAAGCACGTGTCCTCATGTTCACAGAATGGCTGCTTCAGTTCCAGCATCTTGGCCTCAACCAATTGTTTTCAAAGGCAGGAAATAGAGTTTCTTCTTGTGTATCCTTTGTATAAGAGAAGAAAACCTTTCCTAGACAATTCTCCCCATCTCAGGGTAGAAGTACTCACCCATTGTGTTGGTCAGACTTGGGTATGGCCATTCCTGGCTGCACAGGAGGCCGGACTAGAAGCATTTGAACTATAGTAGGAGAAGTGCCACACATGACAGAGAAACAGGGGCTGGGACTGGCCACCAAGCAGGTGACCCTTAGGTCCTGCTTCAGAAAAGCAGCTAAAGCCTTTTGTCCAATATTTGTGCCTGGGGTTATATGAGCACTTGAACAGGATAATTCTTTGTTATCATCATGAGCCTATATACACTAAATTCTAGAAGTGACACCTGCCATCAGTTACCACAACAACCCAAAATTCTTGATGTTTGCAAATGTTTGCTAACAAGTGGAACTGACCCTGGTCTATATCCCCAAACTGTGGGAAGCTCATCTCCAGGATTCGGATTACGGTTCCCGGGCAGTGTGGGGGTCAGGAGGGGACCCTGGGGGTGTGCAGGGAAGTGGGGGTCATGTGTCTAACATATCAAATGAAGCAGCTCAGTTTCTAGTCTGTTCTACAAATTCAGTTCTTATGAAAAGTTGTCTTTGAAGAAAACATTTACACTTGGAAGTACTCAAGAATGACTGTTGGAGTCTAGACGGAGTTAGGACAATTCAAAACTGTCTTTTTTCGGTATGAACAATCAGTCAACATCGTGATTTTATTCAGCAGATATGTCTGACTGAAGTTTTCATGGTTGATAGAATAAATTGTAGCCGCTTGACAGACTGCGTTTTCTTCGGTTTCCCACTTTGGGGGGCATCTGTTTCCAGGATTCAGCCCTCGTGCTCTCTAGAGATGGGCCTCAGAAGCCCCTCTATGAGCTGCCTTCAAAGTCACGGAAAACTAAAACATCTCAGGCAAAGCAATCCTGCTTGGGCAGCTGAATTGTTTCGTTTTGTTTGGGTTGGGTTCTTTTTTTCCTTCTAATTCATACATTTATGGTACGTGGAGAAGAGTGGGAGAATTTGGGTTGCCCTTATTTTTTTTTTTCTTCCTTTAGAATGGAAAAAATAAAAGTTGGCAGAGTCAAGTCCCTCCTGATTCCCAGTAGGAATCTGACATTTTCATTTTGCTTTTCTAATTCTCTGCAGTCTTCACGTGGCCTGAGGTGGGGGTGGGATCCTTCCAGCGTTACAATAATCCAGCCAGTAATCACAAAGACATGCCCGAGGGTTTCAGTGCAGAGTGAAGTGTCCCAAGCCCATCTCTCTTCCAAGGTGATGAAAAGTTGATCTGGGCATGGTACCAAGTGTTACTTATCAGATTCCCAGTGGCATCGTCCCTGGCGCCTGGCCTGCTGGTGGCGCTTGTTCAGGGTGGGCTCCGTGCAGAGAGCAGAAGGGGTGTCTGGACCCCAGTCTAGGTGGATTCAGGACCCCCGGCGCCATTCCTGGCTGGAATTGCTGTTTGGTTCTGGCAAAGACTGGGGCACCATGGAGACGAAGAAACGGGCAAAGAAAATGACTCATCTGGCTGAGAGCCCAGAAAATGTATGCTAATGCCTTCACACAGACAAAAATGAGATTATAGAGAGATTTAGTTTAAAAAAAAATGCCCACCCTCTAATAAAACTCTTTAATCCATCAATATGGAGACCTAATATAATAATTTGCTGAGACTCAAAGAGTCAAAGAGAGAATCATTACACGAGGGAAGCTATTTATGAAGTCAATTCTGTGCTCTCCACACCTATGGCCTCTTAAAAGAAATGGCTAGAGCTCACCAGTGCCACCAGCTCCCCACTTCTTCCAGGCCCTTAGGAGGCTCAGATGACTCTGCCCTATAAAGTCAGGCATGGACACGGGACCACTCTTGGCCAATGAAGTCTGAAAGTGACAGGGGCAATTCTATACAGAAGCATTTACAGAGTGCATTGTGATTCACTATGTCCCCTTCCCATGCCATGGTGGTTATGGGTGCATGCATTGAGATGGTGCAGCCTCCACCAGACTGCATCCCTGAATAATTATAATGAACAGAACCCCCTCACCAATAATCCATTGGAAATAAATAGTAAGTGATTTCAAAAGAAGAAAAAAACTTGTTCTTATGGCAGGCCATGGAAAATTTTGGTCTTGTTTGTTACTGCAATACAGCCTTTCTGATCCTGATTAACATACCCAACATCTTGCATCACAATGTCCTACAGATAGACACATTAAAGACCAACACTTCTCTAAACTTACAATCCAAACTTCACATCCCATCCCATCTCATTCTTTACAGGGACAAAAGCAAGTGGAGCTCTTTCGATTGCTGTAGCTGTGGTTCAGACATGCTGTCCAGACTCTTTTGTACACAGCATTTTCCTCTGTGTTTTCTCCTCCCACTTAATAGGTTTAAGATACTCACAATGTGAATGGTAACTGTTATTTAGTTCAAATAGTTTCAAATGGCATCACATACTCAAGTCCCACAGGTTCGGTCCTACTTGTCACCAGACTGCAGCTGACCCTTGAACAATGTGGTGGGGGATGGTGGTATTGGCTCACAAAACCCTCCAGGAAAAATAAAATCATAATTGTCAGAGAAGATAGTTGCCTTTCTGATCCTGATTAACATATCCAACATCTTTCAAATCGGAAACTGATGTCTCCATATTGAAACTGATGAAAGAAAACGGAACATTTAAAAGTGCTGCCATCAAAGGTGGACACATTAATGGCTATGTCAAAGGAGATTGAAACTGACCCTTGAACCATGGTTTGCACTTTCTTCTGCTTCTGTCACTCCAGAGACAGCCAGACCAACCCTTCCTCTTCCTCCTCCTCCTCACCTTCAACATGAAGACCAGAGGATAAACACCTTCGTGACAATCCACTTCCCCTTAATGAATAGTAAATATAATTTCTCTTCATTACGATTTATTTTGATTTTTAGTTCTTTTTTTTTTTTTTTTGTCTTTTGTCCAGGCTAGAGTGCCATCATGTCAACCTAGCTCACAGCAGCCTCAAACTCCTGGGTTTATGTGATCCTCCTCCCTCAGCCTCCTGAGCAGCTGGGACTACAGATGCCCACCACAATGCCTGGCTGATGTCTCTATTTTTAGTATAGATGGGGTCTCACTCTTGCTCAGGCTGGTCTCGAAATCATGAACTCAAGGGATCCTCCTGCCTCAGCCTCCCAGAGTGCTACAATTACAGGCGTGAGCCATCCCACCTGGCCCCTTATGATTTGCTTAATTGCATTTTTTTTTTATTGACTCATATCTGTGTACAATAATTCAGTCATGGGGTACAGTGTACGGGCTTCAGATACAATCAGAGATATTTTCATCAACCTGATTGCTTAATTGCATTTTTAAATCTAGCTAACATTATTGTAAGAATACAGTACATAATACGTATGACATACAAAAAATATGTTAACAGACTCTTATGTCAACATTAGGCTATTAGAAGTTAAATTTGGGGGGCACCAAAAGTTATACACATATTTTTAACCATGCCAGAGTCAATATTTCTAACACCACCATCCCCCACCACATTGTTCAAGGATCAGCTGCAGTCTGGTGACAAGTAGGACAGAACCTGTGGGACTTGAGTATGTGATGCCATTTGAAACTATTCGAACTAAATAACAGTTACATTGTGAGTATCTTAGATCTATTAAGTGGGAGGAGAGAACACAGAGGAAAATGCTGTGTACAAAAGAGTCTGGACAGCATGTCCGAACCACAGCCACAGCAATCGAAAGAGCTCCAATTGCTTTTGTCCCCGTAAAGAATGAGATGGGCTGGGATGTGAAAAGACTGGCAAAACTCAAATATAAAACACAAAAATTAACTTCAGTTTATTTAAAAAAAATTGGCTCAGCAAAGCAACAAGTGTTGATCTTGGCTCACACAAATATATATACACACAAACACTATTTGTAGTCACAAAATATTCCCAGTATATTTTCCAGGAGGCCACCCCCTACCCCGCAGTTGCAAGCCAAGCGAAATGAAAACATATGTCCATGGAAATATGTGTATATGAATGTTCTCAGCAGCATTATTCATAATAGCCAAGAAGTGGAAACAACCCAAATATCCATCAACTGGTGGATGGATTAAAAAAAAAACAACCGAGGTGTATCCATATTACGGAATACTATTCACCAGCAAAAAGGAACACGCTGTGGATGTACAGCCTTAACCTGGGTGGGTCTCCCAGACATTGCGCTAAGCAAGAAAAGCCAGATTCAGTAACTCACACACTGTCCGATTCCATTTCTATGACACTTTTGAAATGAAACACAGGGACTGGGATCAGATTCGTGGTCACCAACAGTTGGGGAGAGAAGAGATTGACTACAAAGGGGCCACACAAAGAAATTTTGAGGGTGATGGAACTCTTTTTATACTGATTTATGATGGAGGCTACACCAATCTCTTTATATAGTGATTTACATAGGCCCATCTACCCATGCCAGGTCAGTTTTACTGTGCTATCATTTTTTTACAAACCTTAGTTGGATTAAACTGGGCTTTTGGACTTGATCTTCTGGATCAGAAGCTCATTGGAAAATAATCAGCTGGTTCTATTTTATTAAAACTAAGTATTTAAAGAAAATATATGTATTCAATTCTTGAGAGCTGATTCTCTGAGGTTTGTTTTTATTTTTTTATTTTTTTTTTTTAGGTAAAATGTAACATTGAGCATTGATTTTGTTGACATTCCAGCCAATTAGCATAGTTCATTTGAATGTTTGGTTTAATTTGGGTGACTAAACATGTTTATTTAAATAATTGAATATATATGTAAGGAAGTCACATTTTAGAAAATATGGAAATGTCACTTTTTAAAATGAAGGTGCTTGATTTATAAGGCTCATTTTCCAATGTGAGCTCTGGAGTTTCAAATCCTTCTGCAGCAGTTATAATTATTCTCCTGTCTCTTAGAAAAGAGACCATGGGAAGTCTCTAACCCAGATTCTATTTAATATAAACGTTCTCAGGGGTCCTCAAACTACAGCCCACGGGCCACATGCTTCAGTCTGAATCATATTGTTCCCGTTTTGTTTTTTACTTCAAAATAAGATATGTACAGTGTGCGTAGGAATTTGTTCATAGTTTTTTTTTTTTAAACTATAGCCTGGCCCTCCAATGGTCTGAGGGAGAGTGAATTGGCCCCCTGTTTAAAAAGTTTGAGGACGCCTGGTTCAAGAGATGGGAGGAGCAGGGGTCAGACACTGTGCCTCACGCCTGTAATCCCAGCACCCGCAGAGACTGACATGGGAGGATCCCTTGAGCTCAGGAGTTGGAGACCAGCCTGAGCAACAGCAAGACACCGTCTCTACTAAAAATAGAAAAGCTAGCCAGGTATTGTGGCAGGCACCTGTAGTCCCAGCTAGTTGGGAGGCTGAGGCAAGAGAATCGCGTAAGCCCAGGAGTTGGAGGTTGCTGTGAGCTAGGCTGCCTCCGAGGTACTCTAGCCTGGGCAGCAGAGTGAGACTCAGTCTCAAATAAATTTTAAAAAGTAGGGAAGAAATAGGTTCTGCTGCTTATTCATCTTTGATGAAAATTGGAAGATAAATTTTGAAAAAAGAGAGAGAGAGAAAGATGGAGAGAACAACTAGCAAGGGCAAAAGCACTACCAGCTCTTAGGAAAAACTCCATGTGAAGATCCACTAGTGCAGTGGTTCTCAACCTTCCTAATGCCTCCTAAGGCCGTGACCCTTTTATACAGTTGTGGTGACCCGCAACCATAAAATTATCTTCGTTGCTATTTCATGATCGTGATTGTGCTACTGTTCTGAATCGTAATGTAAATATCTGATATGCGGGAGGCATCTTCATTGTTACAAAGGGGTCGCGACCCACAGGTTGAGAACCGCTGCTCTTGTCGGTGTGGGTCAGAGACGCCTGCCCTTCTTCTTTATTGACTGAACCCTGATGTTGTTTGGAGAGGTAGTGTTCTCAGCTAAAAACGTGCCCAAGTAGTTCAGAAGCTATGGGTCCCTGGGAACCTAGTCAGGGACACTGTAGGGATGTCCCACCCAACCAGGTTAAGAAACTTCATCCTGGATCCTGCCCAAACCACAGATGACAGCTCAAAGATGGGGGTCCTCAGCAAGACCAGAGTCCTCCGTATTCTGAGAAGTTACAGCAAACCCTCAGGTTTTTAAATTCTGTAAAAATGGAGCTGGTAGTAGTATAAACATCATAGGTTACTTGTAGGATTAAAGGAGATTTTATAAACTAAGAGTTTAGCACTGTGCTTGTCACAAAATGGTGGCTATAATGGAAGAAAAATTATAACAAAACACAAACCCAAGGAGCACCCTCGCTAAATGCCTCTTCTGGCCTTTCTGACTACCTGCTTACCTTGGTCTGCATTACCTTTGCTTGATAGAGGGTAGAGTGGAAAAGACAATCGGAAAACAGGAAGAAATTGGAAGCGTAAAAAATTGATACAATGGGACCGGCGCCTGTGGCTCAAAGGAGTAGGGCACCAGCCCCATATGCTGGAGGTGGCGGGTTCAAGCCCAGCCCCGGCCAAAAACTGCAACAACAACAACAAAAATTGATACAATGAAAGTAAAAAGTCACTTTTGGAAAGCAGTATGATTACGTGCATGATACTTCAGGTAATCAACTAAGAAATACTATAGAAGGAGAAAGAGAGAGAGAGACTTCAGTAAGGTAGCAGAATATAAAAATTGATCTGCAGAAATAAACTTTTGTATATACAAATGACAAACAGAAGATACAGTGGAGAAAATCCACTTTATATTAGCAACACAAGGGAATACATACTTAGAAACAAAATCAAAAGTCTTTTTGAGAAAAATGGCAAAACATTTTCAAATATATTAATGCAATTTTGAATAAACAGATATACCATATTCTGAGGGGTTGGAAGACAACAGTTTTTTCTAAGTTAATCTAAATTAATGTTATCCCGGCTGGGTGCAGTAGCTCACACCTGTAATCCTAGCACTCTGAGAGGGCAAGGTGGGTGGATTGCCCTGAGCTCACAGGTTTGAGATCAGCCTGAGCAAGAGTGAGATCCCCGTCTCAAAAAAATAGCCAGGTGTTATGGCGGGCGCCTGTAGTCCCAGCTACTTGGGAGACTGAGGCAAAAGAATCCCTTGAGCCCAAGAGTTAGACGTTGCTGTGAGCTGGGATGCCATAGCACTCTACCCAGGGTGACAAAGTGTGACTCTGTCTCAGAAATAAAAATAAATAAATATAAATAAATAAATAAACTAATGTTATCTCAATAGAAATACTAATAGATTTCTCTGGTGAGAGGGACAGTTAGACAAGCCGATTGTATATTTATGGGAGAAAGTAAGGAAAAACAGCCAGGAAAACTTTTAAAAGGAAGAACTATGGCCAGCACCCATAGCTCAGTGGGTAGGGTGCTGACAGCATAAACTGAGGCTGGCGGGTTTGAAACTGGCCTGGGCCAGCTAAAACAACAATGACAACTGCAACCACAACAACAACAACAACAAAAAACAACAGCCAGGCGTTGTGGCAGGTGCCTATAAGTCCCAACTACTTGGGAGGCTGAGGAAAGAGAATCGCTTAAGCCCAAGAGTTTGAGGTTGTTGACACCACAGCACTTTACTCAGGGTGACAGCTTGAGACTCTGTCTCAAAAAAAAAAAAAAAGAACTATGATAGCACTGACATTAGTGCTATCAACTAATTGAATAAGTTAAGCTAATCAATTAAAGCAGTATGGTACCTATGCATGAAGAGTCTGACAGACAAAGGGAATAGAACAAAAAATGTCCAGAAATAGAGCACACACATATTAAATGTATAGGATAGAATCAGTAAAATAAACATGTATTATTTACATGTTAAATAAATAGTTTTAGGACAACTGGGTAGTCTTCTTGAAAAGGTAAGCAAATTCATATTTTGTAAGATACACTTGGGTAAACTACAAACCAATAGAGGATTTAATTTTTAAAAATGCATATAGAAAGTCACACATGAAAGTACTAGAAAAAGATATGGAACAATTCTTTAGGAATCTTATTGAGAGGAAAGGCCTTCTAATTAAAACTATGAAACTGGAGGGAGGGTAATTGGTGAGACCACACCTAAGGTGCATCTTAGAAGGGTACAGGTGACACTTACTAAATGTAGAATACAAATGTCTTAACACAATAAGTAAGAAAATTCCGGGAAGGCTATGCTAACCAGTTTGACGAAAATATTTCAAATGGTATATAAAACCAGCACATTGTACCCCACGATTCCATTAATGTACACAGCTATGATTTAATAAAAAAAACCCTAATTAAAAAAAACTATGAAACTACAAAATAAAGGATTGCTTAATTCTACTACATAGAATAACTTCTGCATAGTATAACACACTATAGATTAAAGAAAAAGATAAATTACAACCTGAAAAAGTTATGAGGCAAAAAGCTAATCTCCCTTACATAGACAGAACTCAGTAACCCAAAAGAAAAATTGACAAAGGACATAGAGAGTCCATATAAAAAGAATACTAATGACCCTTAAACACACGAAAAGATGACCAAACTCTTAATAAGACAGATGCCAATTAAAATCATACCATTTTTACGCAGAAGATTGACAAAATTGAAAAGTTTGACAGCACGCTGTTTTGGCAAGATGAGAAGAAACGTAATCTCATACTTTGCTGATGGAATACAAAATGGTACAGTCCCTACGGAGAACAATTTTAGAAATATTTATTATAAATTTCAAACATGTTTTCCCTTTGACTGAAAAATCCTGACCCTGGTAACTACCCTCACATTTAAGTGTGTCTTGGCAACAGCTTCTCAGAGGGTACAAACTAATCCAACCCTTTGAGCGTGGAAGGTGGAAAGATATAAAAACATATACAATTCTATTCGCTTGTATTTATACAAAGAAAATGCTGGAATATAGAAGAAAAGAAAGAATGAGAAGCAACAGAAATAGGGTGGTTTTACGGGTAAGGTGGGAAGAGAGGGCGAGACTTTTGGAACCATGTGAATGTATTATCTATGCAAAGTATAAATTTAAAATACTCCCATGATAACCCCTGAAGAAAGATTTTTTGAAAATCTTCCACTGTGGAGTCATGGTGACAGCGCACAACTGGCGAGCTTCATTCAGCTCACTCCTAAATGCCAACTTCTAGATTAACAAATGAACCCGAGGCGTAGGGCACGCCCTCTTTCCCCTCTCCACCAATAGCGTCTCGATGCCTCCTGAACAATCCAATCACCACTTTCGCCTCCCTTGAAAGAAAAGGCAGCGGTCCAGAGCGCAGAGCCGCAATCTTGTATCCAGCGCGCAGCGGAGAACTAGACTTGGGCGGCTCTTCTCCGCACGCGAGGACGAGCAGGGAACCAGCATCGTGGCTGAGCAGGATGTAGAAAACGAACTTTGGTATTATGAGGAAGATGAAGAACCCCAGGCTCCTCCGGAGAGCACCCCGGCTCCCCCTGAGAAAGACGTCAAGGGATCCTGTTTCCATTCATAGCTCTGGCTTCCGGGACTTCCTGCTGGAGCCCGAGCTCCTGAGGGCCTGTGGACTGTGGCTTGGAGCATCCGTCTGAGGTCCAGCAAGAGTGCATTCCACAGGCCATCCTGGGCACGGACGTCCTGGGCCAGGCCAAGTCTGGGATGGGCAAGACAGCAGTTTTTGTGCTGGCCACCCTGCAGCAGATCGAGCCTGTCAACGGACAGGTGACAGTCTTGGTCATGTGCCATACACGGGAGCTGGCCCTCCAGATCAGCAAGGAATATGAACACTTCTCCAAGTACATGCCCAGCGTCAAGGTGTCTGTCTTCTTCGGTGGCCTCTCCATCAAGAAAGATGCAGAAGTATTGAAGAAAAACTGTCCCCATGTTGTGGTGGGGACCCTGGGCCGGATCCTGGCCCTCGTGCGCAACAGGAGCCTCAACCTGAAGAACGTGAGGCACTTTGTGCTGGACGAGTGTGACAAGATGCTGGAGCAGCTGGACATGTGGCCGGATGTGCAGATCTTCCGCCTGACCCCCCACGAGAAGCAATGCATGATGTTCAGTGCCACGCTGAGCAAGGCGATCCGCCCTGTCTGCAGGAAGTTCATGCAGGATCCCATGGAGGTGTTTGTGGACAACGAGACCAAGCTCACGCTGCATGGGCTACAGCAGCACTACGTCAAGCTCAAGGGCAGTGAGAAGAACCGCAAACTCTTTGATGCCTTGGATGTGCTAGAGTTTAACCAGGTGGTCATCTTTGTCAAGTCCGTGCAGCGCTGCATGGCCCTGGCCAAGCTCCTTGTGGAACAGAACGTCCTTCCCAGCCATTGCCATCCACCGGGCCATGGCCCAGGAGGAGCGCCTGGCACGCTATCAGCAGTTCAAGGATTTCCAGCGGCGGACCCTGGTGGCCACCGACCTGTTTGGCTGAGGGATGGATATTGAGTGAGTCAACATCGTCTTCAACTATAACATGCCCGAGGGCTCTGACACCTACCTCCACTGGGTGGCCGGGGTGGGTCACTTTGGCACCAAAGGCCTGGCCATCACTTTTGTGTCTAACAAGAATGATGCCAAAATACTCAATGATGTTCATGCCCGGTTTGAGGTGAATGTGGCAGAACTTCCAGAGGAAATTGATATTTCCGCATACACTGAACAGAGCTGGTAACCACATGTCTCCATGGCCTGGAGCTGCCCAAGTGCTGCTTCCTGTCTTCTTCACACCAGATGGGTCTCTTTATTGTTCAAAAGCTTTAGCTTTGTGTAAGAATAAATCTTTATTATGGAAAATAAAAATAAAAATAAAAATGTTCCCAGGCTCTTGTACAGCACATGTTCATGTGACATAGACCTAGCCAATGGTTACTAAACATAGGCTACTGGGTGGCACTTCCAAAAAAACTATTTAACAGGAACTTACTCAGCAGGCAGGTGCCTGCTCCTGCTGGAGCTTTGGCAGCCATCTTGAGGGCATGAAGACAAAGCTCCAGCAGAAACAGTGGAGTAGAAATCCAGAAAGCGCCCGGGTCCCTCCTGTTACCGTGGAGTTCCCTTCTATACCTGGACAACCTGCCTGTTGACTTACTTAACAGGAGGAAAAATAAATCCCTAAGTTATTTGGAGAAGGATTATGGGTCTCTGTGACTTATAGCCAAAGCAAATCTCAAGAAACTTGATGCCTCTTTTTTCAACTACCCATAACAAACCACGTCCTGAAGTGATGATGTATCTAGCTTTCCTCTTCCCTGGTGGGGTAGGGGGGGGTCCTTCTTCTAACTGAAATGACAGATATTTCTGCTACTTTCCATTAGCATAGAAAACATCAAATTATAATGTACCATTTGCATTTCACCGCACTAACAAAATCCTTCTTTGAAGTCAATGATTAGAAAGCTCATCCGAGGAGTAATTTCCCAATCATCAAATTTTTGAATATATATTTTAATTTGCTACCCCTGCTGGCACGCCAGTGAGTGGGTATGCTAAAACCCTGGATATTTCACTAGTTGTTTTTTTTTTCCTAAGACTTATGCAGGTCAATATTCAGATAATCTTCCACAGTGTGCATTTATTAAGAGGCATTATAGAATTAGGAAATCAAAGCTCTGGATAGGACTTGAGGAACAATTATGGCTGAGATAAACCTTATGAGGTCAGGCAAGCATTTGCAAGAGTTGACAGCAAAGTAATCTGGTAGCAAGCCAATCTTATGAAAAATTATAGACATTCTAGAACATATCTAGACATGTCTGTGCCTCTAACCAGCTGTCTCTGATCCAAGCATCATCAAGGTCCCCGTACCCCAGTTTTTCACAGTTCGGATCAGCCTCTGGTCTGAGTTGCAAAGAACAGAATATACTCTAACTAGCTTAGCCAAAAACGGGAATTCATTTAGTGGCTCCCAGCACTTCTGCAAGGCCAGAGGATCAGGTTTGGAGCTTGTATAACAAGAAACAAGGCAGACCCATGGCTACTGCTGCTGGTCACAGGCCCCCACTGACAGTAGGGTACTGGGGGACAGACCTCTCCTCTGGTAGCTCCTGAAAGCCCTGTGTCTCCGAAGCACCCCCTGCAGAATGGACTCTGCCTGCTGCCACCTTCCCCAACCTCTCCTTTGAGTTAAATTCTTGTTGGTCTCCCTCAGATCAGGGCACTCCGTGTCACACATCTGCTCTCCAGCTGTGAGGGAGACAGGAATGTGGATTTCTGCTCCTCCTTTGAGGATATGCAGACACACAAGAGGAGATACGTCCCCGAATAGCTCTTACACGGTTCTGGAAGACCACAAATTGCGGTCAATGTTATTTCCCAGTCGTTTCCCCAGCACAGGTCTTGTAGCTCTGCTCTTGACCTTGGTTGCATCACTTCCAGTTTCTGGACTAAAAATCAGCATAGGAGCATGAAACAAAGAAAAAGGAGTGTCAAATTCCCAAGTCCCTGCTTAAGAGATATAAAGGAGGGAGCTAATGATTGGTAGAGAAAAGTAACAACATAAATTCCAGATGTTATTCCAGAAAAAGGTGTTTTTAGCATGAACTTGGTATTTTAATGTAATGAAAACCATTCGGTTTTAGAAAATGTCCAGTTTTCTAAATATCTCTACTATCAAAGTGTAATTCTCAAAATGTTCAGAATGGAATTCCCATGAACTAGATGGCAAGCATTTATCAAATCTAGAATTAATAGGATGGCAAGGTTGATTCTACATGGGAAATAAGAACAAGACTTCCATTAGCATTCTTGAAAAGAAGGAATGTTACCGTTCCATTGCTACATCAGATACAATTACTTCAATACTTTAATGGACGATAAAAATATGACATGACTTTGGGGTTAACTTTAGTGCCATCAGAAAAGAAGAAAAACATCATTACAATTTTCTACGTGTCAACATCAAAGTTCCCAGAGTTGTGAAATGTCAAATAGGGAGTCAAAGTCACATCTCGTTAGGGGCTCAGATACCCCTTACGTGGACTTGTTAGACTGCCCTAGACGCTAGGTCTAAGGTCTCTCAATCATCTCTGTGTCTTACTTACAATTTTCAAATATTTTTTCTTACCATAAATGAAGTTTTCCCCCATACTGCAAAGATACATACATTGGTTTGACTCAGGCTTTCTCCTTTTTAACATAAGTATTCAATCGTTCATTTCTACAATAAACATGGATTGAGCTTCCATTCTGTGTCAAGAACTCACGTGGACAGGGAAGAAACAAAAATAAGTTAGACATTAATTCTAACCTGAAGAAACAAAAGCATGAAATTAACAAGGTAAGTCAACGGGATTGTTAGAAATAACATCAAAGTACTATAGGATGAAGAGAGGAGGGGAATGCTATTTTAAATGCTTGAAGACCTACTAAGTGCCGGCACATCCCAAGCTGCAGGATCTCAGAGCGGGTAGCATGGGCCTCTGTGCTGGGGGCCGGCCATCACCCATTCCCCTCTCTTGTGCCCAGGACTTCAGTTTCCCCTTAGGAAGTCTGTGCTCACTTTGTTGCCATCTTGGTGGAACAGATGAGCAAGGTACTCTGGCCAGAGGGTAAGCATGAGGCCCAGGCTCAGACTTCTCTCCTGGGAAGTTCTATCTTGAGAAGGGTGGTACAAGAAACAAGAATGAATGGGCCACCACCCCAAATATGTGCCTCAAAGAGATTTCCCGGAGTTGACCCAGGTCTTGCCCTTCTGGAGCCTTGTACCTAAGCCCTTCTTTTCTCCCAGAGTCACCCCACATCCATCCACAGTTTGGGTCAGGCTGGCCAAAGCCCGCCTGCGTTGCTTACAACCAAAGGCTCCTGGACAATGGATGCAGCCACCCCAAGAATATGCCAACCACAGTGGATGGGTGGCCTTGCAGGAGATCCGAGTCTGGCAGCCCTCTGTCTGCCCTCCACCCCTATCCAACATGTTCGCAGACCTTACCATCGGATGGGACCATGGCGTGGCTCTTCTGAGAAGCTGACAAATCTCAGCTAAGGGGATTCACCTTTTCAGCCCCAAAGTCACAGTTTTCAGTCCCTTTAGGCTGCCAAGAATCACTCTAGGAACACATAATCCCTGTCCACAAAAAGTTTCTGGTACTTGATTCAGCAACACGTTCCTCTGCCAGGAGGAACCAGAGTTCACCAACATCAGCTTGGTAAGAGCATCCTCCTCGGTGCCCATTTCACACAGGAAGGAAGGATGCCTCTGGGAAGTGACCTGTGGGGGGCCCTGCATCCTCTGGGCTCTCTCACACTCAGCACCCCCACTGGTCTGGGAGAAGGAGCATCTCTTCCCATGAAGAGGCATCACAGTTCCCATCAATGCGGTTGACCAAGTCCAGCCCTTGAGGTTCTGGAGAGTTTGAATCATCAGCATACAAGGGACTCACATAGGCCATAGGTCGGTGATTTCAAACATGTTTTTCAACACAAAAGGATGCTTCTCTTGGCGGGAGGTCCTTGTGCTTGGTCTCATCTTGTTGCTATTTTGCACAACACTTGGAGTAATACAGAGTGTCCTATTTTATACAAGAGACAGCTTCAAGAAAACTTACTGCTTCTCTTCTCACTATTTATTCATTCAACAGATATTTAAGGAGCTTCTACTGCTGAGTGTTATTTTTCTCAAAGCTCAAAATATAGCACTAAACCACAGAGATAAAAATTCTTGCCTCAAAAGAGTCCATATTTTAGTGAGGGGAGTTTATGCCAGCAGCTTGATTTTTGCTTAAAAAATGTGGTATGGAGGGAAAGCCACCCCAGACTTAGGAAGTGGGACCCATGATTCAGGTTAAACCCACCAGCTCCAGCGTTGCCCAGGCAACAAGAATTCATTACCAGGCAGCCACACGACCTGCACTGATCTAATCGGAGTTAATGATGGGTGTCTGTGAACCCATTGTTTGACAACCTCAATGAAATGGATCCTGGGGCAATTTTACACCCATTTGGTCCCCAAAAGTTAAGCCAACTTTAAGATGCCCTGGTGCCCACTGAATTTGATGTCTGAACGTAGATGTGCCTGGCCCATGCCTGAAATGGTGGCTGTCCTACTGAGGACATGTGTCAGTGTTGGGGCCTCTCTTCACTATTATACCAGAATAAGCATGAACTTTGCATGGCAAGCCAGGTGTGCACCCCTGCTCCCAGCTGATGGTTTCATCACTTCAAGTAAGAAATTAACATGGTCATAAAGCCACTCAACATCCTTGACATGAACTTCCTCTGCTTAAGATAGGCAGGGATCAGTTCTGGAGTTTGGTGACAGGTTGAGATAGCTATTAGTAATTAGAAAGACAGAGACATGCCAGAACTCCCCCACTCAGACCAGGATACAGGCTCACCCCACACATCACATGTCTACTTGGTGCATGGTTCATCTGGGATGAACAAGGCACCAGTACCTTCCTTGAGGAGCTCCTTGTCTTAGCGAGATTCCTAAAACCACAATTGCAGCCCAAGATGCTGAGAACCACAGGTGGAACCCACCTGTTCAGCTGCCCTCTGAATCGGGATCACATTTACAGAATTCGCCTTTGTTCAGTAAAACCCAGCAGTAGTGAAACTGCTGGGCAGAGCCACCTGCTGGACCTCATCCCTCCCCCAGCACTGACTAAAAATTCCAGCCCTTCAGGGAAAAATGGCAGGCAGGCCGCTTTCATGATTAAGCTACTTTCTGCCTTTCTGCTATTAGAACTTCAGCCCAGGAACATTGAAAACATCTTGACCTCCATCTTTGGGTTAAGAAGACAGCATGGATGGAGCAAAAAGAAGCCTTTGCCCACCTCTGTATTCTCCCTCCCCATCCCCAAAGGCTTTAAAGGGAGAGGAGGAGCCGCTGGAAATAGTCACTCTTGATAACACCTGTTCTTGACGTAGAGTGGGTTGCCAGGGTGCTTTCTCTACCACTTCCATTCTGAAATTAAAACAAAAGCATAATTTCCCAAAGAAGAGAAAGATACGAGGTAGCAAAGGCAACATGGCCGCGTCTGATCCATTTCCCTGGCAGGAAACGTGTCGCAGCGTGGGAGGGAGCCCTGGGCGCCTGGCGTTCAGCATGGATGCTTTGGGTTCATTAGTTTGTCTTTTGTATTTGCAAAAATACAGAACGTTTTGCCAAGGATCTGTCCTTCCTGAACGGCCTCGCACACTGTGGTCAACACATGAAGCTGGCATCTATTCCGAAACACACCATGAGACAAAGCAGAGACACACTGCCTCTTATCTTCCTAGGGGTATAAGCCGCGTGTCAAGTAAACAAGTGGATTTGATGAAGTGTAAGACAGCTTGTCATCCAACAGTTAAGTGGCCTTGTTTCCTTTCCCTAGGATAATATTGGATTTCATACCGATAACATCAACAAGAAAAAAAGCTCATACCTAACAGCTAATTTCTGAAGAACATATGTTTCTGCTCAATTTTTGCACCTTTATTGCCCCATGTGACACCACAGCGCTTTCTGCTGTATAACAGACCTCATTCGACTCATCTGTCTTCCATCTAATTCAAGTCAAAACCAGCAAAGCGAGCCAATTCCTGGCTTATTTGTAATTCTTCCCCAAATTATTGTGGCTGATTCTTTTGTGCTACAATTTTTTCAGGAACCACTAGCTGGGGGGAAAAAAAAAAACGCTGATAAAGTTGCAGATCTCATTTTCTTTTCTATATTATTCTTTTAAGACATGAAAAAAAACACAATTTGGGATCCTTATTAGGCAATATGTTTCATCTGCATACATAGAACATTGTTTGTTTGTTTTTTAAATAAAGGACAAAATCAGAGCATGTGTCTACCTTTAACACCAAAAACAAAAAATGAATTCTTTGTAATTTTTTACACTTCTTGATAAACTTGATAAGCTCCTACAGCTGGAAATTCAAATTGCTCGGACTGACAAGCCTGGCGTCAACCTGTGACAGGGTTTCACTGTTCTCATGTTCCTTTTCCAAAATCTTCCAATCTATTGTGCAGCCACTTTAACCAGGCTTCAAGCACTTCTTCTGTCACCTCAGCTGCCTCTACATGGTCAGAGTCACAAGCAAATCTGTCTTCTGACTGCTTTCCCAGGGTCTGCACTTGCTTCCTGTCCCTGCCTCCCCACCCCCACTCCTCGGCTATTCTGAACACCAAGGTCACAGCAATCATCTTAACTACTAGTCAGATCCCTCACCCTGGCACAGAAAGGATTCTAAGGTGACCCCAAGATTCCTGCTCCCCTCCCCTAGAGTATGGACAGAAACTCGAAATATGTCAGAGACGTATTGAGACATCACGCCATTCATTAGGCTGCTAATCAACGAACTTTGACTTAATCAAAAGAGAAAGTATCAGGGCAGCCCTGACCTAATTGGTCAAGCCCTTAAAAGGAACTGGGATCTTCTGGAAGGAACTGAGGGGGAGGGAGGGAATGTGGCAAGGGCCTGAGAGTGACAGCTCGTGGCTGAGAGGGCTGTCCAGCTGACAGCTAGCAAGACCTCAGGGGCCTCAGCCCTTCAGACTCCTAGAAATTGATTCTGTCTAACAAACTGAAGGAGTTTGGAAGCAGGATCTTTCCCTAATCAAGCCTCTAGATCAGAGATTTTCAACCCGTGTGCCATGGCAACTGGTGTGCTGTGAGAGTATCTTAGGAGTGCTGCAAAAATTTTTAAAGATCAATAATTGAACTATTTAAAAAAAAAAATTCAGAGCACAGTAAGTATATTCTTTTTTTTTACTTTTTTTTTTTTTTTTGGATCAACATCATTTAAATGTGCCGCAGAAGTTTAACTATAGGTTCAAGTTTGCCATGAGATTTTACAAAAGGTTGAAAAACACTGGTTTAAATGACACATCAACCCTGCACTTTGTTTTGAGCCTGTGAGACCTACAGCAAAGGACCCCGCCAAAACACAGGTGACTCCTGGTCTATAGAAACCAGAGATTGATACATTTGTGTTGTTGTAAGCCACTAAGTTTGTGATCATTTGTTATGCAACAAGAGAAAATTGATACACTCCTCTTGGTTCAAAACCCTCCAAAGTCCTCCTAAAGGCCCTGGTTGGGGAGGAGGTCTGGTCTGTCCACCTCTCAGACCTTCTCTGTACACATCTTCCTCCTTCACTCTGCTGCAGCCACTGGTCCCTGAAAGCTGCTCAAGTAAGCCAGACATGGTCCTGCCTCAGCGCCTCTGTGCTTGCTGTTCCCTCTGCCTGGAGCATCCTCCCGCCCCCAAGATATTCAAGATATTAGCCTGTCTCTCTCCTTCTCGTGGCCTCTGCTCCAACTCAGTGTCCTCTGAGGACACCCCCCTTGCCCTCCAACCCCCCATTCCCGGCTTCACTTTCCTTCTCAGCACCAGCCCCTCCCGATACACACTGGATACACCTTGTCTTCATGTTGATCGTTCTTGACCAGACTGTGAGCTCCACAGTGTCAGACTTTCCCCTTCAATGCCCTGCTCTGTACTATGAGCCCAGAACAGAGCCTGGTGCATGACAGACACACAGTAACTTCTCAAACGCATGGATGAATGAGGGGTTAGGTGGGAAACCAAGCAAAGCAGAGCATTCCCTAGAGTCCCAAATGCCAATAAAGTATGACACACGAACCTTAGGGTGTCCCCATGTAGAAAAACCCATAGTCACAGAGTTCCATGGAACCTTTTTTTTCCTTTTACTGTTAGCACCTCCAATCTTTGTGCTTTTGGAAGAAACCAATTAAACCCGGGGTTTCAGCCCTGATGTGTGTTGTTTATAATCCACAGTCCCTGGAGCTCCTGCTCACGGAACTCTTTGCACTTTGGAGAAAATAAGATTGACAGAGAACTTGCTGCCTTTGTCAGCCAAGACCAAGACTCGCAACCCCACATGTCAGCCAGAGATGGGACCTGTATGGTATGGGGCTGCCCAGCTGGAGCATTGTGCATAACTGGAAGGTGAGGTCACAGCTATAAAGGAAATTAACATGGGCGTCCAAGGGTTTATGAAGCAGACACTGAAAAATAAATAGACAGAGAGCATCCAGTGAGGCCGCCTGTTATTTCTTCAAGAGTAACAGGGGGAAGGAGGAGGGGCTGGGAGAGTGTCTGTTTGGTTAAAATCAAGGGCTGCAGAGTCCAGTCAAGGGCTCCACGGAGGTCAGCTGCCCACTCCCCAGCTGTGCGGCCCCTGACAAGGCTCCTCCCTGACCCCCCCACCAAGTTCAGAAAGTGGGACAACATTGTGAAGGAGAGCTTCTGCCTCAGGGTCCACTGGAGGCTCCGTAACCACGGGGGACAGGATAGGAGGACTTGGGTTTCCTGGGCACACCCTCACAGGTGGCTTCCTGGGCAGGGCTCTGCTTCCTGGACACACACAGGCTCCACCCATCCTGGGCAGGGCTCTGCTCCATGGACACACACAGGCTCCACCCCTCCTGGGCAGGGCTCTGCTCCCTGGACACACGCAGGCTCCACCCATCCTGGGCAGGGCTCTGCTCCCTGGACACACACAGGCTCCACCCACACCTCACCTCCCACTCACCAGGGTGCTTTCCCCTGCTCACCCTGCACGCCCCCCTCCCCTCATCTAAGGAAACTTTACTACAGATTTTATTCCCCCTTTGGTAAGAAAACTGCACACAACAACTAATAGTCTCCCGTATAATAGAAAAAGGGACTTTAAAATGATTTATATATAGTCTCCTTATAAAAGGTCACGATTCTACCAAAAGCAAGTCTGCCCTAATCCCCCTTCCCGGGCCTTCCCCTGCCACCCTCCCCCGTGGTGCTGGTGTTGGGGTACCGGCCTCAGTCCCGATGCCACCCCTCTACCCATTTCTGTGCCTGTGGAGAATTAGACAGTATTTCTGCGCACACTTGTTTATACAGACAGAACATAACAGAAAGGAGAGGCAGAGTCAGAAACAGGGGACATGAGAGGGATGAGAGAGAGAGAGAGAGAGATGGGGAGACTACATTGCTGGCTTTGAAGATGAGGGTGGGGCCACAAGCCAAGGTATGCCAGCAGCTCCTGGAGATCAGAAAAGCAAGAAAGGGATTCTCCCCCAAAGCAACCCTGTCAACACACTTTAGACTCCAGAACTGTAAGGGAATAAATAACTGTTGTTTTAAGACACTCCATTTTTGGTAATTTGTTACAGCAGGAATAGGAAACTGATACATCATTCAAATTTTTTGGTAAAAATGCATTGCTATGCTGTGATGATTATCCCTCCCCACATCTCTTTGATATATATGAGTGTTTCCCAAATGAGATTTTAAAACAAAGGATGTATCCTCCAAAAGGGTGTTTCTTCTTTAAGAGTTAAAATGAGCTTTCTGTGAAATAAAATTTTATTCAAAACGACTGAAATAGCTGAATTTAAATACAAAATACCCCTTAACAATCCGCCTATCCTCATTTAATATACGCCCCCTGGTAACAGCCATCTATTGTCCCCCATCTGATATTTTTGTTGAATTAGGCACAGTCATAGTTTGTGGTTGGTCTGGAGATGGTGAATGTCAAGTTTCTTGGTCCGAGCAAACTCACAGAGATCCTCTTGCTGAGAAGAGACAAATTCAGAGTCCCCTGCCTCTCCCTCTCCCCCACATTTATTTGCTCTGACCATAAACATGCAGCCCTGGATACAGGTGCAGAAAAAGCAGAACAGTCACCTTGCAGGGTGTCCACTGATCTCAGAACCCCAAGGTCAATTTGCATTTTTCTCCCTTATATGTAGCCCAGGAGGGAGTCAAAGAAAGTCACAAACTGTGAGTACAATGAAGTCCTCAACCTTGTCAACCTTTGTCCAGGCTTGTCTGCACAGTTCCCTGCATTTATGGCTAAAACCTGTTCCCTTTCATTTTTCTCCCTAGGCTCCCTGAGATGGAGCAGGCTTGTGGACTAGGCAGGATTCTTAATGGCTGGTTTGATTAATCAGGCTTCAGCTGTTCTCTCATTTTGGTGTACAAAGGTTACCTAGCTCCAGAAACAATCAATGGATCTCTAATGTATGCGGGCATGTTCTCACCCCCTTTCGAGCCACAGGATATTTTATAGACAGACTGCCAAGTCATTTTAAAGCTGTGAGCTTTCAAATTGTTTTTGTAGCTGAGCTAGTGCTGGAACACACTGATTTCAAGGCTTCACGTAGCTCTGATTCTTTACAAGCTGCTAATGGGTGTGTGGGGAGAGTAAAGTGGGATTGGACGGCTTCCATGGGGGATGGTGGAAACAGAATGTCCGAGAGATGATGGGAAGGTGTCATTATCCTTTGCAATGACACCACCTCTCTCTATAGAGGATCTATAGACACAGAGGCTGGAAGTGAGATCTTTATAGGTATCCGTGAGCTGGGCATAGCGATCAGGCTTGTAGTCCTAGCTACTTGGGAAACTTAGGTAAAAATATAGCTTGAGCCCAGGAGTTGGAGCCTATGGTGAATTTGATGGCACCACTGCACACTCCAGCCTGGGCAACAGAGTGAGACCTTGTGTCTGAAAAAATAAACATAAAAATAAAACAATAAGACCTGTGTCTGTGACTTCACTGAGTACTCAACTTGGTCCACACTGACAGTGGCCTAGGTTAAGCTCCCTGAATTCCCACCTAAAAACACGCATTTCCAAAGGGGCAATTGGCACAGATGGGAAAGGGTGAGGACAGGGGAGGGCAGAGGAAAAGGGAAAGAGTTAATTAAAGTGTCCCTCTCACTCTTCATGGCTGACAGGAAAATAAAATGGAGAGGAAGTTACCAAAGGTCAGCATTAGCCAGAAATTCACTCTTAGAAATTCACATGACCACCAATAATGATTATGCCATGTCCCTGTGGCTGCTCTAGGGTAAACTTCCTCCGTTGACTTTCTGGCACCCATTTCTCCAACTTCTGATAACCAGACCCAGACAAACTCACATCCACTTGCTCTCAGCCAATCCTGGGTTCAGGTTGAGCTCCAGGTCTGGGGCAGAGGATGAAGCACATGACCTGGTCTGGCCAATCAGCTGGTAAATCCCCAGACTGGGCGTGGTTCTTGGCAAGAGTTGATCCCGCCCTCCATAGCCCTGTCCCTGGAGCAGGAGTGCTTGGGTGAGACACTCAGGGACAGATGCTACTGGGTACCCACCCAACAGCTCCCCACCCCTCACACCCCTAATCCAGAGGCTGAGAGTGCCAGTTCCTGCTTCCTATCCCCAACCCCCTTTGTAGGGAGAGCAGTCACATGACCCAGCCCAGCCCCTCCATATCTGTGGGGGTCCTGGGGAAGACTCGCCCCAACTGGTAAATAAAGTTGATTCTTTCCCTGCCTTCCCTAGATGCTGCTGGGTGAATACAACCTGCGGCAGCCATTTTTTAGACTATCCCAAAAATGAGTAACAGAATTACAAAGAAATGTACCCAGAATGTTACATTTTGAGTTACTGAATCCTTCTCTGAGCTAACTACCTGAAGACTTCTTGTTATGTGTGTGTGGTGGGGTCAGGGGAAGGAGGTGAGAAGCCATTGTTTAGACTAAGGTTCTATTAGTCTACTCAAATCATTTTAAGTGGATGGAAAATATAAATGGTTCTAGAGCTACTAGAAGCCTTATTACTATCTCAGGGAGCCCACTGTTATGAAGAAGAGAGCTGAAATAAACAATCCTGAGGAGGTTGTTTAATCCCTTAAATCCACCAGTACCTGAGTTTTTAAGTTCTATGAATCAATACATTTTACTTTTGCTTAAATCCCGTCAAGGATGTGTTTCTCTTGCAATTGACTTTACATTAAACATTAAAACTTCTGCATAACAAAAAGTGTCGTTAAAAATTTAAAGATGTCCTCAACAGTAATATTTATAACAGCAAAAGTAAATGAATGAATGAATGAATATCTAAGTAAATGGAAAATGGCCAGATATCTATAACACAATGGTTAAATCAAATATAGCCCATCCATACTCTGTTCGACTGTGCAGCCATTTAACAGAGTAAAGTAGGTCAATGTGTACTTACAGAGGATTATATCTAAGACACCTATTACATGAAAAGGAATAAAGAATAATATTTATATTTTTGAATATCTTATATATACATGTATTTGCATGGCCACATTTATAGAGGTACATGCATCGAAAACAGTCTAGAAGAAAATGTTCCGAAATAATGTGTTGGGTAAGGAAGGGAAAGTGTAAGAAAGAAGGATACTTTTACCCTACACACTTGCAAATTGTTTCCATTTTAACCAGAATATATTTTTTCTATTACTTGTGAGATTAAAAGTAAAGTTAAAACTTGAAAAAATCTAAAATAGCTGTGTTGCTCTAAGTGGGCTCTACTTACTACAAAATGTTCCCTAATAAAGTGAAAGAGGGTAAACAGGTTGGGCAAGTGGACACGAGCCATGGAAGGTGGAACGTTCTGGCTTTCTGCCTCTGCCCCAGCCTGCAGTACTGAAGCCTGAGAACCAGCTGACAATACTGATCACAGCCTGCCCACCAGAGGGTCTCCCATTGTCCCCAGAGATCCAGCCCTACTATACAGTGGGACCTAGTGCTGCCCCCTGAAAGACAGGTCAGGTCCTAGCACCTTAGAGCTGATCTCTTGGCCCCCAAGCCAAACACATGGACGTTTCCTTTTTGTTTGTTTGTTTGTTTTTATTTTTCTGAGACAGAGTCTTACTATGGTGCCTTGGGTAGAGTGCCATGGCATCATAACTCACAGCAACCTCAAACTCCTGGGCTCAAGCCTTCTGAATAGCTGGGACTACAGGCACCTGCCACAACGCCTGGATTTTTTTTTTTTTTTCTGTTTTAATGAGATGAGGTCTCACCCTTGCTTGGGCTGATCTCGAACTCTTGAACTCAAGCTATCCACCCGCCTTGGCCTCCCAGAGTGCTGAGATTACAGATGTGAGCCACGGCGCCTGGCATTTCCACTGAGACCCTCTGGCCTCCTGGAGCTCCTTCATGCCTGACCCCTCTGAAGTGCCCTTTAAAGGAATCAGCTCTACCCTGCTTTCACCTGTAAAGTGACCAAGTGGCCTGAGCTTCCACTGTTGTTTGTTTCCCTCATATGTGGAAAACAAGAATTGGGGCAGACTGCTTTGTGTGTATAAAGCTGCCACTCAAAACAGTATAACAACTTAGTGCAAAACACCAATCAGGTCAGCAAGAGTCACAATGCCCTCATATTCTAGAATAACAGTGTGCCCAGTGACCACAACAGCAGGCGCTTCCCCTTCACTCCATCTGCGTTAGAGAAGAATGTCCTGCTCGAGCCTCTGTGTCTGAGAGGCCAGCTCCTGTGGTCTTCCAGTCACCAAGACCCTGTGCCACTGACGGGCCCCATGCTCCAGTACAGGCTGGAGATGTAGGGGGAAGAACAAGAGTTTCCAGGGCCCGTGGATCCTCGGAACATCATTCATCAGCTTCCGCTGCCCTGAGCTGAGCAGCAGAGGGGGAGACGACTCACCTGCTGGCAGACCCTTGGGGGGCTGTGGGGAGCCCACAGTCTGCACCAGGGTGGAGCAAGGAGACCGGGGCAGAGGCACCCGCGAGAATGCGATGGGAGACCATGGTGGTAAGGGCCACAAGGGCCGCGAAGGTGGGATGTCAAAAAGTGGGCTGATCCCCAAAGTATTTTAAAGATAGAAGCTACAGAAGTTGCTGCTAGGTTGGGGGTGGAGGGGTGGAGAGAGGCTTGAGGGATAACACTGGCTCAGGAGCGTCTGCTCAGTGCCACTGGAAGGATGCAGGTGACATTTCTGAGATGGAGGTGTCCTGACAAAGAGGCCAGAGAGTCACTCAGACCCATAACCCCATACAGGTCAGTTCTTTGGCCATGATCTCCCTTGTCCTGGATTTTAACCCTGTCTTTAACATGTCTCTTTCCACTTCAGAGTTACAAAGATAAGGGAACTTCTGTCTCTGTATAGTTGGTGTCACAGACAGGGCCTGGAAAAGAAAGCAATTGGTCCATGTTTGTAGAAGAAATATTAATAAATACAGGTACAGAAAAGTTGAGCAGACCTATGGTAGATGCAACCAACCCTAAAATTCTCATTTAAAATATTAGGAAAGGGGGAAAAAAAGAAAATCTGTCCTGAGGCAGATTGAAGGGATTAGTTTGTTTGTTTTTAATGGGATTTATCATTGCAGCTATTTTGGACAAGTTCTTGACAACTTGGCATTATACATTAAAACTAAGCAATGAATCCCTCTGACCCAGTAGTGACAGTTTTAAGAATTTAACTTAGGGAAACACACACACACGTGCATGGAGACATGGGTGCAAAGATGCTCACTGTCACCTTGTCCGTAAGAGGGAAATTCAGGAACAACCCATGTGTCTATTATCAGGAAAATAAATAAGCAATTGTGGGCAGCGATATTATAAAGGAAGACTAACAATACAGTGAATAAAAGAAGGATTCAAAACCCTTTGCATGACACAAATCTCAAAAACATCACTGAGAGAGAAAGCAATTAAGAATGTAACATCATGTGTTTTTATTTATATGTAAAATCAACATCAAAAATATGTATTCTTGGCTCAGTGCCCATAGAATTTGGTGGGTTCAAACCTGGCCCAGGCCTGCTAAACAACAATGATAATTGAAACAAAAAAATAGCCAGGCGTTGTGGGTGGTGCCTGTATTCCCAGCTACTTGGGAGACTGAGGCAAGAGAATCACTTAAGCCCAAGAGTTGGAGGTTGCTGTGAACTATGACGCCATGGCACTCTACCAAGGGTGACATAGTAAGACTTTGTCTTGAAAAAAAAATGTATTCTTTTTATTCTTTGTAATTTTTATAAAGTCCTACAGAATCATAGGATTGTAATTCTGATAATGAAAAGCTGGAGTTTCCCACCTAACGCCTACTACTGATTTCTGTTCTCCAGAAACAACCATTTTCAGCTATGTTAGTGTTTCTATGTATGTCAACCTCTATATTTCTAAGTAATATGTTTACATGGCATTTGCTCATTTTTCTAATTCATTACCTACCGCCTTACTTCTAGGAAGCAAATAAGGATCTGGTTCTTAGGCCAGAGCATGTCATACACCCCTCTCTGCCCCTCCACATGAGAAATACAGAGGTCCATAGAAAATGGGGAGATGTTGGTTAAAAGGGCGCCAGCTTTCAGTTATGAAACAAATAAATTCTGGAGACCTGATGTACAGCACGGTCACTACCATCGTGTTCCAACACCATGTATTTGAAATTTACTACAAGGGTAGATCTTAAGTATTCATTCTACACACACACGATGATAACCAGGTGAAGTGATGGATATGTTAATTAGCTTGATTGTGCTATTCAATTCACAATATAGGCACGTATCAAAACATCATATTGTACACCATAAATATATACCATTTTTATCTGTCAATTGGATCTCAGTAAAGCTGGGTAGGGGAGAGAAATACACCATATTTACACTACGATGGGCAGAAAGCATCCACAATTGAGCTGTGTGATTTAAAATTTAATCATCTTTTGTTTACAATTGCTTTATTCTGTTGTCTTTTCTCTAAAATGAATGACTTTGACCTTCTCTTACTTCCTTTGGTTTCCTTGTAGCTATCACTAATGCATTCCGAAGTTCTCTACCTTGACCATAACCCACTGCTCAATGTGATCGCACGTCAGGTAAGGGGATGGTTTTATGTTTTTCTGGCAACACCCTTCCAGGGAATGGCTACTCTCTTGATCTGCTTCGGAACAGCAATCTGGATGTTTCCCTGGTGCTCCAGTTCTGCCCTGGGGGCCTCCTCCCACACCCCATGCCTGGGAGCCCACAGCATTTTTGTTCTCCATCCACCTGTCATTTGCAGGAAGCACATGTTCCTCCCACAGCCTCCTTAGGGGATGCTTCTCAGTGACCTGGCAGGTCTGAAATGTCTTACTCTGCCCTTGCCTTTGATCTATAACCCGGCTGTGCTGACAGCCTGACATTCTGTGTTGGAAGCAAATCTCCCTAGAAGAGGGAGGCTCTATTCTCCCTACCAGGCCTGTGTTCTCCGTCCTTAATTCGAGATCAGTCCTCTCTGGAGGATTTTAGGGTTTTCTCTTTCTCCTGGATTTTTATGAATTCATGATCATACTCTCAGTGCTGAGTTTTTTTAAATTAATTGTTCTAAGCACTATGGGAGCCTAGAAAGTGTACTTAGAAGTTAATTTTAAAATTCTGAAGAAGGCAGAGAGACTTCAGAAGAAACAGTTTGGCAGTTTCTCACAAAACTAAAATACTCTGACCATAAGTTCCGGTCATCCTACTCCTTAGTACCTACCCAAATGCATTAAAAACTCAAGTCCCTACAATATCCTGTCCATGAATGTTTATAGTTTACTGATCATTGACAAAGTTTAGATACATGCAACCAAGCTGCCCTTCAAAAGATGAATGGATAAACACACTGTGGTATATTCATACAATGGAATGTTACCAAGCCATAAAAAGACATAGAGGAAATTTAAAAACACGGTAGTAAGTGAATGAATCCCATCTGAAAAGGTGACATACTGTGGGATTCCAAATACATGACACTCTGGAAAAGGCAAAACTACAGAGACAGCAAAGAGATCAGTGGTTGTAAAGGACTGGGGAAGAGGAGAGATGAACAGGTGGGGTGCAGAGGACTTTTAGGGCAGTGAGTGTACTCTTGTGTGGGGCCACGGTGGTGGATACATGTAATTATACTCCTGTCCAAACCCACAGGATGTAGAACACCAAGAGTGAACCCTAATGTAAGCTACACGCTTTCGTTAATAATTACAGATTAACATTGATTCATCAATGGTGACAACTATTCCACACTAATGTAAGATGTTAGTAACAGCAGAGAGTGGCAGGGGCAGGGCATCGAGGGGGATTAGGGGAATGCTTTGTACATTTTACTCAGTTTTTAAACTGTTCAAAATACAAGAATGTCTATTAATTAAAAAAAAAAGACGAAAAGAGAAAGTCACCAATATGCCACCATGTTTTTCTTTTTCTTTCAGTGGAATTAAGAAAAGGTAGCATGGCCTTTTCTTTTCAACACTTTCCTGGATTGGAACTAGGACCTTGGGCCACCGTGCTCCTCCAAAGCTGTCTGGTGCTCAAGGAGAAACTTAGACCCGTAGGCATGTCCCCGGAGCAGCCTCACACAAAGCAGGCCAGTGCTCCCCGCCCTGGCCACCCTCCACTTGAGGTGGCCCCTAGCAGAGCAGCTTTGTGGATCTGGAAGGAGAGCCAGCCCTTCAGGGCTGTCACTAAAGGACCTTCCAAACACCTGGAGGCATGCACAAGACTCTTCCTGCCTCCGGCAACAGTCCCTCTTTTACCTTCTATTCCTGAGGGCAGGGATCTTCCAGGAGACCAGGAGTGGGAAACCAGCCAGCCACCGCAGCCTCTGAAACCACAGCCCTCCCTGTGCAGCCCCCACCACCTGTGCTATGTCCAGCAGGGCCTCGGCCCTGTGCGCAGATAGACCTCGGGGGAGTCCAGTGTCCTGGACAAGACGAATCCTCCAGACCAGCATGCAGCATCAGGCCTCTGCTCCCTGCTGGGCTCCAGCTCTGTTTTCAACTTTCTTTGCTGGAGCTTCTTGAATAAATAAATACATGAGTGTGTGGATGAACCCTGCCCTGCTTTGGGTTCCTAACCCCAGCTGGTCTGCTCCCAAGTTTCCAGGATATGAATAATTAAGATGAGGGAAGACCTCTGACTCCTCTGATCTGGGCCATTGCAGGAGGGCAAAGGTCCCTCACTGAAATACGTATGTTATGATTTCTTGCATCACATTGACTTGTGTATGGGATCGGGCCCTTGCCAAACTCTGAGCTCCACATAACTAAACTAATATGTTAACAATTTACATTAACAATCCTTCATCCCTATTGTCTTCCATTCCTTCTCCCAGAGTGGTCTGGACCTTGTCAATAATTCAGGTTCTCCAACCACCCACCAGCCAAACTGTTAAAGTCGGGCTCAGGAAATCAAACATTTTCATAAGCACCTCAGGAGATTCACATGCGTATCTTCCTTGGAAATCCTTTGCAGTAGATGAGAAACAGACCCGATTTCTCTACAAATGAAAAATAAAACCAGCTTTTCTGTTTATATTTAATGTAATTATTCATACAATTTAAGTCTACTTTCTTATTATTTTCTATTTGTTTTACCTTTCTCTCTCTTTTCCAGCCTTATTTTGTCTTCTCAATATTTTTATTATTCTATTTTGTAAAAATGAATTAGACTGTGTGTTTTAACTCCATTATTCTCTCACTGCGTATACGAGGGATTATAACATATACCCACCATTCACTGGGTCTTCCTGAGATTAGAGTCTTACGACCTCCTGGTCGAGGAAAAACCATAGAATCCTATAATGCCATTTAAGATGTTTCTGGATATTTGTGTAATTGTAGTCATGTAATTTAACTCTGCATATATGGTAAACCCCACAGACATTATTATTATTGTTTTAGGTACTTGTTTATAATTTGTAATCCCAATACAGTTATCCTTTCTCTTGTTCTTTATTTTTTCTTGCATGTTTGAACTTTCACTTAGAATCATTTTCCTCCTTCCTGAACAACTCCCTTCATTGTTTATTTTAGTGCTGATCTTCCATCCATAAACTTTCTCTAAAAATTCCTTTATTTCATCTTCCTTTTCAAAGCATTTCTTGATGGGTATAAAATTGTAGGTTGGCAGTTTTTTTCTTTTAGCCCTTTAATCATTATTCCATTATCTTCCATTGCCTTCTAGCTCTATTGCTCTTATTGAGAAGTTAGCTGTTTACTTATTGTTGGTCCTTTGAAGAAAATGTATAGTTTTGCTCCAGCTGTGTTTAAAATTTCCTTCTATCTTTAGTTCATGGCTGTCTTACTATGATGTGAGTAAACGTATGTTTCCTTGTTTTTATTATGCTAGGAGTTCTTGAATCTGCGACTTGATATAATTCAAAACTTAGGAAAACTCTCAAATAATATGTCACTATATGGGGTCAGACAATTAAATTCTCAAACTCATCCTAGAAAAAGGGCTATATACCTCATTGCTGACCACTACCATCACCTTTAAAGTACTCCCCTTGGGAAACTATGCACCCCCACAGTGCCTAGCCTACCCTTCAAAGCAATTTTGTAACACTTTTTTCTGAAATGGCCATCAGAGCTGTCATCACATGCGGCCTGACAATTAAGTTCATGAACTCATCCTTTAAAAACTGCTATTTTTCATGACTGGGTATCACTGCAGTCACCTTCGGAATACTCCCTTTGGCCATCTTGTGATAGTGAATAGTGATATTTAGCAAGGAGGTATGTACCTCTTTTTCGAGGATGAGTTTGTGAACTTCATTGTCAGACCTCATATGACAACACCTCTGGTGGCCATTCCAGAAAAAGAGTTCCCAAATTGCTTTGAAGGATGGACGAGGCGCTGTCATCAGTGCCCAGCTTCCCAAGTGTGCTACCTTGAAGGTGACCGTGGGCTACTCAGCAACGAGATATGTAACACTTTTTCTAGGATGAATTCACAAGCTTCGTCATCTAACCTCGTATAGAGCTTCTTCTCTTGCCTCTCTTTTTAGAATTTCAATTACATATAGTATTTTAGAACTCATTTACAGTATTCCATCTTTTACAATGTCCTTTCCTATATTTTCCAAGTTTTTATTCCATGCTTCAGCATGTATATTTTCAACAATATACTTTCTGCTTTCTCTAAATTGTTGATATACAGTCTCTTGTGTTTAAAATTTCAATTATTCGGTGTGTGACACGCCTCTTGGAAGCGAGACACAATTATAAGAGGGACTTTACCTAATGGATGCAAGCAGTATAATCTGGTTCTTTGTACACTCAATGATTCCCCAATAATAAAATAAATAAATAAATTTCAATTATTTTCTTTTTCAGTTTAAAACTGTTCATCTGATTCTTGTTTTATAAATTCCATTTCTCTGATAAATGCTCCAGCTTTTTTTTTTTTAATATATTGCTAATAGTTATTTTAAAGTTTGTATCTGGTCGTTTCAGTAACTAGTCATCTCTGGAATGTTCCCTGTTGTCTTTTTTTTTTTTTTGCTACTTGGGTTTTGGTCATTTGCTCCTGTTCCTATTATATCTGGTAACATTTTTTTTATGAATGCTGGATATTTTGTTTGAAAAATTTAGTGTCTTTTGAGGAGTTCATCTTGACCCAGAAAGTAAATTCTATCAGCCACAACAGTGGGGGCAGATTATGTTAATTAAATCTGGGATTAAGATAATTTAAGGCTGATTTTCTGTCTTCATAAGGCCTACTTCACTTTCATTTGGCATTACCCCCAGAGCAAGTCCTCCAGAGGTCTCAAATAAAAGAAGTTTCTCAGAACTCCTGTTTGTTGACCCTTGAAATCTTAGTTGTTACTGCATTGTGATAGTAGTAAAATCTGCTTAGTTTCTTAGTTTTTTCAGGGCCCACTTTCAGCTTGGCTTCCGAGCATCTTGCTCTGTGCTGCTTGGAAATTAGCAAATGCTTCAATTGGGAAAGTGCTGCAGGCAGTCAGATTCACTATTGGGAGGTCCATTTCCTCTGATGTCTCTGGATCTCAAACCCTGGCTTTCTTGTTGGGCTGAGTATTAACTTTTGTCTTCACAGATCTGTGAACTTGGCAAGATGTGAACTGCCACTTTCTGCTTTCTCAGCTCCTCTGCACTTGTATCTTGGCAACCAGCTCAAAGTAAAAAGAGATGGACAATGTAGTGCTCACCTAAGTGTAGTTCACTTTTCTCTAGGATTGTAGACCTTCAAGTCCTGGCAGCCTCTGTAGGTTTCTGATGTCTTTAAACAACTGTTTCTTCTCTCTCTGTGATTATTAAGTTTTGTTAGCTATTCCTTCATCTGATACAAGTTATTCTGTCATGCCTAACTATACAGAGGTCCCTTTCTGCATTTGAAATCAAACATTAAAACCTAGATAGCTGGGTTTGGAGAGGATCACCCTATCTCCTAACTAGAGAAATTGCAAATTACTTCAGTTCCTAGCTTTTTGTGAAACTACAGCATTACAACAGTGGTCAAACACTAAGAGAGCATCCAGCTTACAGACTCAAAAGTCAGCCACTACCAGGCAAGCAAGTCAAAGAATAAAGCAATCCAAGCATCATGAAAAGGGTAAATCAATAATCAAAGATGAATGACATTCAACCATGGAGACTCTGGGACTGGTGGGATAGGGGACAGACCAGGAGGAACATGTTCCACCCTAAGGAGGTGGTGGGACTAGCTCCTTGTGACAAGGTGTGAAAGTGGATGGAATATTGACAGGGCTCAATTATCTAACATGTAACCTATATTTGATATAAAAATTTACACTTTTAAAATTGACAATTCATTTTTAAATGCTTTGCCTCCAATAATAATAACAACAACAACAACAGCAGCAGTAGTTTAGCACAGAGAGGTAAAACATGGGCTCTGGAGCCAGACAATCCTGGTTCAAATCCTGCTTGATTCCTGCCTGGCCGGTGACACAGTAAGTTACTTAACCCCTTCTAGGTCAGCATTTTCCTCATCTGTAAAGGCATGAATAATGTGAGAGAATTAGAGAAGTTAACATACATGAAACATGTAGAACCCCAAATCCTGAGTACTAGGAAAGTGTTCACCAAACAAACAAACAAAACAGTCTGCAGGGCAGAATCTGTCTTTAAGTCAATTTCAGCCCACAGGCCACCATGTTTAAACATCCACCCTGGCCCAACCCTCCTTACTCTACACGTGGGGCAAGTTTGAGGTACAAGAAGTGGAGGGGACCTGCTCAGGCATAAGTACAGCTTGTTAGTTGCAAAACCAAGTCTAGGGTTGCAATTATCTTTTGATGCATTTTATCAATTAAATTGTGTGCCCTGGAAGCCCAGCAGCTAATATCCCTGGAAAGCAGAGGGGTCGAATCTCTCTCAAACTATAGATAATTCTCTAATTGCTGCGTCTGCCCCGAGTCGCGGCAGTCATTAGCAGAGCCCCTTGTGCTCAGGCTGAGAGAGGA